>PVJA010034302.1:0-22617 GCA_004027025.1 Myocastor coypus | reverse complement strand
TTTTGTCTTTTTGAGACAGGGTCTTGCTATGCAGTTGAGGCTGGCCTTGAGCTCACTTTTGTAGCCCAGGCTGGTCTTGAACTTGCACAGATCCTCCTTCCTCACCCTCCCAAGTGCTGGGATTACAGGTGTGAGCCACCACGCCTGGCTATGAAGTTTTCAATAAAAGCAGAGAAGATTTTTCTATAGTAATATATGACAAGCCCAATTGATATCCCAAAATGCAGGAAACAAGAAACAGAGCCCAGGGAGGGCTGCTGTCTGTTACAGGTCCCAGGAAAGCTGGGATTTACACCTGCAGATAGCATCTTCTCTTGTTGGCGCCCTGTTTGTTGACCTCTTGCTTGGGATGTTAATGGCTGTCTGCTCCCCTGCTCGTTTTTTATGTTAACATCTGTGTGAACCTAGTGTTAGGTAAATAGTAGAAGACATAGTGATTTGCAATCTTTATTCATCAAAGTAGTTTTGCACATTCCTTAGCCTGATTGTAACCTTCAATAAAAGTGAGCTGTTTCTGCAGCTCTGGGCTCACTTTGAGAGAGACAAGTCTCAGTGAGTCCTCTGAAGCTTATTCATAGGGACTTCTCGTCGTTTCTTTCGGCACCGACACAGAACATTACAACACTTTTCTATAGAATCTAAGACTCTTTTATAATAATAAAAAAAGAATCAACAAACTAGAAAAAGAATAGAATTTCCTCAGGCTCACAAAGAATGTCATAGAAATCATGGACTTAACATAATATTCAATTTTTAAAAAGCCTAGATTTTTGCTGCATTCTCCCTAAATCAGGGAGGAATGGAGATGAACATTCCAGTTCTGGTGAACGTTATACTGGATCAGCTAATCAGGGTAACTAAGCAAGAAAAAAGGAAAGGAATCCAGATAGAAAAGGACGAAGGAAGCTTCCAGTTGTTGGTAGATAGCGTCCTGGGGATTGAGCCCTAAGCTACAGGCCCAGCTATTTATTCAGGGGCTAAGTTGCTAACT
This sequence comes from Myocastor coypus, assembly GCA_004027025.1. Taxonomy (NCBI): domain Eukaryota; kingdom Metazoa; phylum Chordata; class Mammalia; order Rodentia; family Myocastoridae; genus Myocastor; species Myocastor coypus. The sequence goes on along the minus strand of PVJA010034302.1, from coordinate 21,626 downwards.
TGTCCAGGCTGGCCTCAAACATGCAGTCCTCAAGGTACATCCTTACAGAATGCATGGATCACAGGCGTACCACTGAGAGTAACCATCTTTATTATCTTTTTTTAAACTTTATTTTATTTATTATTTATTTCTTTTTGCAGAACCGGGGTTTGAACTCATGAACTTGCACTTGCCAGGCAGGCACTTGTGCCATGGAGCTATCTCCCCAGCCCACCATCTTTATTATCTTGAAATCTAGCTATACTCATTATTTCAACAACTTGAAAACTATGTTTCCATTTTTAAGATCATGTAATCTGTTGTGTGTGACCTCCAACAAGAATTGTGTGTGTGGTTTTTTAGTGCCAGGAATCGAACTCAGGACCTTGGGCTTGCCAGGCAGTGACTTGTGCTTCTGAGCTATATTCCTGGCCCCTGAATTATGTTTTATAAACTTTCAGTGAACCACCTGAAAATGAAATTAAGAAATCAATTCATCTTATTTAATATCAAAATATATTGGCACTGGATTATACAAAAGACATTATACATACCAATAACAAATTAGTTTTGCTAAAGGTTAACTTCAACAAGTCCATCCCATCACTTACATTCCAGAAGAAGTAAAGCCATCATCTTATTATTTTGATTTTTCAGTGAATACAGAAGTCACAAGAGTGCCAGAGCCAGTGACAGTGGATAAGGAAGCCCCATAACATCTCCATATCTATCTGCTTTCTTTCTTTCTTTCTTTCTCTCTCTCTCTCTCTTTCTTTCTTTCTTTCTTTCTTTCTTTCTTTCTTTCTTTCTTTCTTCCTTCCTTCCTTCCTTCCTTCCTTCCTTCCTTCCTTCCTTTCTTTCCTTCCTTCTTTCTTCTCTCTCTCTCTCTCTCTCTCTCTCTCTCTCTCTGTCTCTTTCTCTTCCTTCTCCATATATTTATTTGGCATAAGGACTTGTTATGCAGCTTACACTCATAGTGATCCTCCTGTCTCAGCATCCCCAGTGCTGGGATTACAGGCACATGTCACCACAGCCACTGCCGGCACGGCACACTCAGTCTTCTGAGGCTGGATTGGCATGCAGTGCCATGGACTGAACACAGGTCCTTGAGCTTCCTATGCAAGTACTTAGACCTCTGAGCTATCTAGCCAGCCAAATTAATCTTATATTTGTCAGTTGTAGTCCTTCATGGCAAGGTTCCTGTCTCATCTATTATCTGTGTTCAGATGGTATCCGATACTGGAACATTAGTATGATTTTCTCTGTTGTGCCACTGCTTAACAAGTTGTGACTTTTCAGAAAGTAATACAGTCTAGGTGTGATGGACCTTGAAGTGTGCAATAGAAGTGAAATCAGGGGCAATTTGATAGCAATCACCATACAATGTGAGCTAATAGGTGAGGTACAGGGTTTCTGTTTGAGTTGCAGTTTTTTTAGACATTAGGGATCAGCTTTTCACTATGACTACACTGTCTCAGAAAGGATCCCTTTCCATTTTTTGAAATCACCTTCATAAGAAGGTGTTTCAGTTATTTTTCTCCTGGGACAAAATACTGAAACCCAAAAGTAAGAAAGGAAAGGTTTATTTAACTCACAGTTAGTGGAAGTTTCAGTCCACACGCTGCTGGCTCCAAGGCAGATAGTAGCAGTTCGTGGTGGCAGGAAACCGTGAAAAGCATAGAGGAGCAGCATCCGTCAAGCCTCTCTCTCTTCTTTCATGCTGACTGTGAAGAGCAGAACTCTTCCAAGAAAGCGGCACTTCCTTTGTGGCCAAACTCACAACATTTTGAATCATCCTTCTGGGTTCTTTGCTCTGGACTCTCACCATATATCCAACTCAAAGCCCCCAAAATAGCCATGACATTGCCTCAACATTCTACTGCTTTGAAATTTCTTTTGCAAGATTAATTAGTTCACTGCAATTAATCTCAGTCTCAACCAAAATGTCTAGACAGGAGCAAAATTATAGACAAACTGTCTGAAAAGCCATAACACAAATCATCTATAGTCCATCAACCAATGCAGTCCTTCTCAGCAGAAGCCTTCCCAGCCTGGTCTTTACAGCCAGGCTTTCTAAGAATCGGCCAAAGGCAGAATGTCTCTAGTAAAAACTACATAAGCATTTACAAGCTTCGGTCCAGAAAGTCACTGACATGCCTACTTTTCACAGTAAATGAGCATCAGTCATTGAACTCTTTGGATGTAACTTATTTATGTTTCTGGTAGAAACTTGCACTGCTGTGAAAAGTTACTGTTTTTACCTGCATTTGTAGTAATCCAGATAAATTCCAAGTAACCTTCATAGAAGATTCTAGAAGCCCACAGGCTGTGCAAACTATCTCCTCAAATTTGAGAAAACATATAGTGATCTTATTTTTCAGCATAAAATTTCCTTTACAAGACAAATTTTTTTACATTACAACATATTAAGAAAGGTATTTCTTGTGTGTGTGTGTGTGTGTGTGTGTATACAGGGGATCAAATTTGAGACCTTGTGCTTGTCAGGCAGGTACCTTTGCCACTGAGCTATATCTCTGGCAGAAAAGCATTTTTTAAAATTTTATTTATTTATTTTTTCTTGTTTCATAACCTTTGTTTGTTTATCCACTCATTATTATTATTATTATTTTTTATGGCCGGCTCAGACTGCCCCGAGGGCAGGGCTGGTGCAGCATGTGGTGCCAGGGATTGAACCGCGGTCCCTGAAGCCGCCCAAACTTTCCTAAGCAGGCGCTTTAGACCACTGAGCAATCCCGCCGAGTCCAGAAAAACATTTCTTTAGCTGACCATATATATTCTCAAAAATGTCTTAAAATGCTAATGAAAGTCATTATCAGGGACTATTCCAAAGTTATCAGAAACAGGGCACAGATGTGATTTATTAATTATGGCTCAGAAATAAATCCTGTGTTACTTAACCATACTGGGTGTTCCAATTTGAAACCCTGCTTCTTCTCATAGGCCTCCATGATCGACATGCACAATTATTTACCTTAGCCTCCTATTTACTGAAAAAAAAAAAAAAAAAAAAAAAACTTTCCCAAAACTTGGACACTCATGTCCAGAAAACAGAAAGGGAGAGCAGAAAGGGAGAGTCATTATATATGACTGATCATTAGTGACAAGGCTAAGGTAGACTAAATTGTTCTGACTGTTACCTAATTTAACAATTAATCACAGGGGAGCAGAAGATTTTCATACTGAACTTAAGTTCTAGGCTTGAACCAATGTGTTCTTTCCTTACTGAATCCTTGCACCACCATCATAAGGGAGTATCGCCAAGGCCCACAGGCTCCTGCGAAATCCCTCTTACTGTTTTTTCGTGTATCCAGTTCTCCAAACTCTGTGTGCCTCCTTTTCTTTTCCATCCCTCCTGCACTGTCTGTGGATTTGCCTCCCACAGGCTGTAATTAGGCCAGCTATTGCATCCTTGGGTCTGCTACTGGAAAAACCAACTGTAATCTTATACCCCAGAAACCTATATAATCATCCAAACATTGTTTCTCTGTGTCTGTCTGTCTGTCTGTCTGTCTGTCTGTCTGTCTGTCTCCCTCCCTCCCTCCATCCTTCAGTCTTTCCTCTCTCCATATATTTCTTTATATGACCATATATATCTACATAACTATAAATGCTATATCGAGAGCACTTTGCCTTTTCACAGAAATAATGGACACAGGGAATATTACTGTGCCATAAAAAGATCAGATAATATGCATGGGATAATTTCTCTTTTCTTGCATATACTTAAGCATGACCAATGGACCAGTATGTGGTCTGTTTTAGAAAATATCCCATGTGCAGCTGAAAAAATATATATTCAGAAGTGGTTAGGTGGAACACTCTGTATATGTCCACCAAGTCTAGCTGTTCCAAGATCTGGTTCAGTTCTGCTACTTCTTTGCTAATTTTTTGTCTGCTTGACCTATATTTTTGGGATAAAGGGATGTTAAGGTCTCCTGTTAAGATTGTGGTATTGAATGTTAGATTTTTTATGACCACTAAGATTTGTCTTATATAGCTGGGTGCTCCTGTGTTGGGTGTGTACATATTTATGTTATTTCTTCCTCTTGAATTTTTCCCCTTACCAGTATGTAGTGGCTTTCTTTATTTCATTTGATCAATCTTGGTTTGAAGTTCAGACATCAATGGGGAAGTGGGTCATGCCCACACACTCTGTAGAACTATTGTGCTCTGTAGAACTATTGTGAGGACAATATGCAATGTGTCAACTTTTAAAAAAAAGAAAGGGGAAAAAAAGTAATGTTTATTGAAAGTATTAATGTTTAATTGTTTGATCAATCTTATATACCTATATCTATTAATCTATACTGATCTGATGCTGAAAATATATAATATAACCATTGTTAAATTTAAATGATAAAAGTATTAAATCATGAAAAAATAAATAAAATAAATAAATTACCCAGTTCATAAAGTCAAAAAAAAATTCAGATATATGGTGAGACTTTGTATGCTCTGAAGAAATGAAATTTTATGAAAGTAAAATTCAAAGGTCATTAAATGGATTTTGCTCAAAAAAATAAAAAGTTCGGACTATCTGCTAACAGGATTGCTACCCTTGCTTTTTTCTGAGGTGCTGGGACATGTAATATTGTTTTCTATCCTTTGACTTTCAGCCTATGAATTTCTTTATGAGTTAAGTGTGTTTCTTGTATACAGCATATTGTTGGAGTTTGCTTTCTAATCTACTGTCCCAATCTATTTCTTTTAATTGGAGAATTAAGTCAATTTACTTTGATGGTTATAATCAAAATGTATTGATTCATGATCACCATGTTATTTACTTACTATTGTTTTCTCTTTTTCCTCCTGTGTTTAACTGGTTACCCTATTTGGTGGGTTATTTGTTCTCATTCATAGAGTTCAGGTCTTTTTGGTCCTTCTCTAAAATATCTTTTAGTAGTCTGTGTAGGATTGGCTTCAACATCATGTAATTCTTTATCTGCTCCTTGTCATGGAAGTATTTCACTTCTTCCTCATACTTGAAAGAGAGTTTTTCAGAGTATAGCAATCTAGGCTGGAATTTGTTTTCATGGAGGGCTTGACGAACTCTGTTCTAAGCTTTTTTTGACTTCATGATTTGTGAAGAGAAATCTGCTGTTATTCTGATGGGTTTTCCTTTAAACGTGATCTCTTTCTTTTCTCTAGTGGCTTTTAGTATATTATTCCTCGGATCTTGACTATTATTTGTCTGGGTCTGTTTTTAGTTGGGTTGATGTTATTTGGAGTTCTGTATGCCTCACTTACCAGAATGGCAGATTGTTTTCTCATATTTGAAAAATTTTCTGCTATTATTCCTGCCCATATTCTTTTGAAATCGTTTGCATTGACTCCTTCTTTCTTGTTGATGCTTATTAGTCTCATGTTGTTCGTCTTTGTATCCTCTTGCAGATGTTACTTTTTTCAGCATCTCAGTTGTTTTTAAGAGAGTCTTTCTTACCTTTTCACTAGCTGTGACCGTGTATTCAAGATCTGAAACTCTGTTTTCACTTTCATTCATTTGATGTTGCCAGCCTGTGATTGAGATTTTGTTGTCCTGTGTATCTCTTTGAAACTGCTCTGTACGATCTATTTGTTTCTTAGATTATTCGTTGAAGGATTTTACCATTTTTCTACTCTCCTCTAATCTGTTATCAATGTCTTGTTGAGAAGCATTTATTTATTTATTTATTTTTTTTCCTTTTTGAGACAGGGTCTCACTATGCAGCTCAGGCTGGCCTTGAGCTCACTTCTGTAGCCCAGGCTGGTCTTGAACTCGCACTGATCCTCCTGCCTCAGCCTCCCAAGTGCTGGGATTACAGGCATGAGCCACCACGCCCGGCTGAGAAGCATTTATTAATCCTTTCATAATACTTATCCTTTTTTACTTCAGAGATTAGATCTCCTCTGACTTATTCTCTACCTTTCTGCATTTGTTCCTTTACTTCAGATGCTCTTAATCCAGAGATTTCTTTTTTTACTTCAGAGGTTATTTCTAATCTAATTTCCTCTGTATTTTTCTGCAGTTTTTTTTTTTTTAACTTCAGATGCTATTAATTCAGATATTTCAGCTGTGTGATCTCCATTTTCTTCTATGTTAGTGTCTCCTGCATTTGCCCCGGTTGGGTTTGGGGCCAGAGATTGCATCTTGCTCCTTCTCCTTGTCATTTTGTATAGCAGTGTCCTTTCACCTTTGGTATAGAGCTTTTGCCGTTAGCAACTTCTGAAATTCAGGTCCAGATCTACCAAGTTTGATCTTATCCAGATGTGCCTGGATTAGTCTGGCTTCTGTGCTCAGCTTCTTCCTGCTGCAGCCCATGGAAATGAACCTGCTGTGCTCCTCTGGCAAGATGTTCAGCTTCTAGATTAGGTGCAAAGGTGTGATCCCCCACCTCTCTGCAGCGAATTTTTTTTGCCAGGTTCCACAGGAGGTGCCAGATCTGGAGTCTACATGCAAGCTTGTCTTGGGATCTATGCAGGTAAGAAGTTCTGGGAATGGCCCACAGGCCAGAAGTTCCTATCTACAGGCATAACAGTCCTGGGATGAGGGCAGGGAAGACATCCTCTGTGGAGAAGAAGTTTTGGGCATGGCCTGCAGGTCAGAAGTTCCTACCTACATGCAAGCCAGTACTGGGCTCTGGGCGAGGAAGACGTTCCAGGCAGGGAAGAAGTTCTGGGCAAGTCCTGCAGGCCAGAAGTTCCTACCTACAAGCACACCAGTCCTGGGATCTGGGCTGGCAGACGTTTCAGGTGGGGAAGATATTCTGCGCAGCGAAGAAGTTCCAGGTGTGATCCACAGGCCAGAAGTTCCTACCTACAAGCACGGCAGTCCTGGGTGTTCTGGGCAGGTAAGAAGTTCCAGGTGCTGCACGTAGGCTAGAAGTTCTTACCTACATGCACGCTGGTCCTGGGATCTGGGTGGGGAAGATGTTCAGGGCAGGGAAGATGTTTTGGGTGCGGCGTGCAGGCTAGAAGTTCCTACCTACAGGCATGCTGGTCCTGGGATCTGGGCCCCATAAAGAAAGTTAAACCTGAATTATTTATAGGAAGATGGATGCACCTTGAGTCCATTATGTTAAACGAAATAGATCAATATGAAGTTAATATGATTTCTCTTAAGTGAAAATATTAAAATGTAACAGAAGAGCAACATAAAAGATAACAGGAAATAAGCAGATTGCTCTTTCTCAAACAGCAAGGAGATCAAGAAATGGAAGGAGGGAGACTTGGAAGGTGTGGGGGGCAGAAAGGGGATGAAAACAGAAATTAAGATGTATTATTATTATTATTATTATTATTATTATTATTAGTCTTTTTGAGACAGGGTCTCGCTATCCAGTTGAGGCTGGCCTTGAGCTCACTTTTGTAGCCCAGGCTAGTCTCGAACTCACACTAATCCTCCTGCCTCAGCCTCCCCGAGTGCTGGGATTACAGGCGTGAGCCACCACGCTTGGCTGGATTATTTCTTATTTTAAAGATAAAAAGAATAAAAATGATGCACAATTTCAAAACAAGATGATAGGAAATTAACAATGATTGTTAGATTTATATATTGTTATCTTCAAGGTATATGTTCAGATTATCAAATACAGGCATGCAAAATTAATCAAATAATGTAAACATGAATTGTTCCTTTCCATGAACTAATAGAAAAAGAAAGAAGTGAGACTGGGGAAAGTAGAAAAGAAAGAAGGGAAAAAAGATATACTATTTTAATACATTTTCCTATAAGGAATAATAGCTAATTAAATATGAATGGTTCAGTTTCTCTCAAAATAAAAAATTATGATTAAAAGGGCAAAGTGTCATTTTTTACTATACTTCTTCATTAGAGAAGACTTTTTATTTTGAGACTGGGTCTCGCCATGCAGTCCAGGCTGACCTTGCCTGCATGGCGGCCCTCCTGCTTCACCATCTTGACAGCTGGGCGTACAGGTGTGTGCACGCCCCTGCCCAGCTTGCTAAAGACTTTATAGAGTATTATGATTCAGTGTTAGCTTGAGAGTGGGGAAATGGGTATTCTTAATTTTGGGGGCAAGTGCTGACAGGACACAATCTCTTAGTTTAAGAGTCAACATTGTCTCTTTCACTTTAAAGTGGACCTGCCTTATCTTTCAACCTTAACTGTTCTGTCTTCCATTTTTCTTTTTAAGTTCTAAAATGTCAGTTATGACTTAGAAGTTGCTTATTAACTCTTATTTTTTTCCCTTACTCAAAGGCAATCCCCATGAGAGCAAGGTTATTCTTTGCAGTTTACTAAGAGGCACTTCTTGTAGTTAATGTTCTATTAACTTTTGTTAAATAACTGAATCAACAACTTAAGAAGTTACTATCTTTAGTATGCTTTTGCCATCCTAATCACCTTAGATTAGGCATATCCAATCCACGACCTAAAGGCTACCCTACCTGCAGCCTCTCACTGGAGATGAGGCCCCACAACTTCATTAGTATGTGATTTTCTTTTCTTTTAAAGAATTTTTATTTCATTTATTTATTTTTTCTTGTTTCAGAACCTTTGTTTGTTTATTCACTCATTTTTATGGCTGGCTCAGCTCTTCCCGAGGGCAGGGCTGGTGCAGCATGTGGTGCCAGGGATCGAACCGCAGTCCCTGAAGCCGCCCAAGCTTTCCCAAGCAGGTGCTTTAGACCACTAAGACATCCTGCCGGGCCCTGCGATTTTATTTTCTAATGAGACTTTTTGTGACTCTGTTGTGTGGTGTTTGAGTGCTGACCACCTAGGCCATAGCAGAACCCTCCATAGGAGAGTGAGGTCAGTACACGCTTAGTTCCTCATCAGATGCTCCATGTGCCTGTGCAAAACCCAGCAATTGCCTGCACCGCTACCTCACCTACCTGCATATGTGTGTGTTGGTAAAGAGAGACATTTGTTATTGTGAAACAGGTGCGCACATTTTCTTTTAATTACTACACTTGGGTTTGTGTTATTTCACAAAATAATTCAATGAACTAAATTAGTATTTTGGCAGCTGTAGCACAGGAAGTACAAAAAGGTGTTGAATAGATTTTTTGGCTCATGATATTGTTATAATGAAATATACAAGATCTAGAATACTGGAAAAGTGGCTGCTTGTTTATTATTTTTTGGAATGTATAGAGAAACATTCAATTACACAATTTGATCATGTCTCTTTACTAGATCATTTATTTATTTATTTATTTATTTATTTATTTATTTATAAACTTTATGTATTTGGTATAGTCTCACTACACAGCTTGGGCTCATAGTGATCCTCCTGTTTGAACCTCCCCATTACTAGGATTATAGGCATACACCACCACGCCCAGTCATGGTGGCCAGCTCAGGATGTCCAAGGCATGGCTGGCATGGCATGCAGTACCAGGCATTGAATCCTGGATTCTTGTGCCTGCCTAAGCAGGTGCTTAGACTGCTGAGCTATCTCCATGTCCCTACTAGACCTTTTAATGACCTATCTCTCTAGAAAAAATATTACTTGCTTCATAATCATATTTTATTCATTTCTTCATTTTTTGGCAATCTTTACATCTTTGAACAATTATTTTCAAGAATGAAGTACAAGAAGAATAAAATTATATCAAAATTTTCTGATAAATACCTTAAGAACTTTTTAAGAATTACAATTTCTTCTATTGAAGCAGACATTAAGGAATTAAGGCATTAACTTCACAAAACAAGGTCAAACATTCTCTAGTTTATATTGCTTTCTTTTTATGTTATAATAAAAATATTAGAAGGGAAGTTTTGTTACATATACATTAACTATATTATTATTTTATAGGTAGCCCAAGTCAATTCCTTTTCTTTCAGTGTGGTCCAGGCAGGCCAAAATGTTGCAAATCCATGTTTCTCTGTATCTCTTGGAAATACCTGAAATTCTCATTTAGGCAACCAATGAATTTACTAAAGTACACTGGCATTACCACTAATATAAGTTGAGTATACTTAACCCAAAAAGGTGAAATTTCTTTTTTTTTTTATTTTATTTTTTTCTTGTTTCAGAACTTTTGTTTATTTATTTATTTATTTTTATGTCCGGCTCAGCCTGCCCTGAGGGCAGGGCTGGCGTGGCATGTGGTGCCAGGGATCGAACCGTGGTCCCTGCAGCCGCCCAAGCTTTCCTAAGCAGGCGCTTTAGACCACTGAGCCATCCTGCCGGGCCCCAAAAATGTGAAATTTCAAGTGCTCTAAAATCCAAAATTTCCCACCAGTGACATGACATCATAAAAATTCCATACAAGGCCTATGTGATAAATAATAGTTAAACTATAGTCACACTCAAACTTTTGTTTGAAATTGCCTTCATGGCTGTGTGGAAGAAGTTTATTAAACATAAACAAAATTTTAATTTGGCTTTGGTCCTATCACCATGATGTTTCACTGTATACATTCAAATAATTCTGAGTAAAAATGTTAAATAAAAAACATTTTAGATTTCTGGTTCCCTACATGGTTATATGCTATAAAATAAGTGTATTTAAAAATACTTGTAAATCTGTAATAAAAGCTATTACCGCATAAAAGTGTTGAAATAGATTAAAGAATTAGAGTAAGAGAGAAATACTTCTGTGATAGTGGGCCAGAAAAGATAAAAATTATGAAGTAGAATTTAATTAATTGCAAACTAATGGATTCCAGACCCAGCCTACAGTATGGGAAGCCTGACTTGTGTTGTAGAGATGATAACCAAAAGGATTTGTAAGTTACACAAGGGAGGACACTGCAACCAGAGTCAAAGTCAGGCCACAAAGGAAAATGGAAGGCAGAAGGGTATGAACTGTGAACCGACACTGTATATAGCAACTGGCAGCAAGCCCTAAAGCACAGCTGCAGAAGGAATTATGGGACATGCACAGCAGTGTGTCTGGATCAGGAAGAGAGGCATTCGAAGTACCAAAGTAGGTAGACATATGACAAAAATAATGAGGAATTCCTTTATTTTCATTATAGAGATGGGGCAGAGTCAAGATGGGAAATCATTTATGTCCCTCCTGGGAGCATTGTAACTGGTGGCCCAGTTGCCACTAGTTATGCTTGGCTTTGGATATCGATGCTACAAGAGACTAGGGGTTCTTAGACTCGGAGCTGTGCTTGCTCCTCTTGACTCTGGGCCCCACTGTGGGCACTTTCTTTCTTTCTTTTTTTTTTAACATTCTTTTTTTTTTTTTTTTTTAAGAATTTATTTTATTTTATCTTATTTTTCTTGTTTCAGAACCTTTATTTGTTTATTCACTCATTTTTATGGCCGGCTCAGCTCGCCCTGAAGGCAGGGCTGGCGCAGCGTGTGGTGCTGGGGATCGAACTGTGGTCCCTGAAGCCGCCCAAGCTTTCCCAAGCAGGCGCTTTAGACCACTGAACCATCCTGCCAGGCCCTGGGCACTTTCTAAAATTCTACCACCTCTGATTTTTAAACTTGATCCTAAGTCCTTGAAGCTAGCCAGAAACATCTCATGTATCACACAAGTCAGTATTTTAAAGAGCAGATCTCTTGAACTGGGAACACACCAGGCCTCCCCCAATTGGTTCATTCTCCTCACCTGAGCTACATGACTATATCCTCTGAAGTGTCACCAATAGAATGGATCTGATTCTGAAATTAGAATCTAAGGTGTCAGACAGTGTGTTGGCCTGAGGTAAAAAGAATTTTAGTGGCAACTGTAGAATGGTGATAATATTTGTGCTTATGCCATGGGGTATTATTAGAATTAAATATATCGTTAATATATGGGAGAGGAGGAAGGAAAAGAAAAAAATTAAAGATCAGTGACTATGCAGCTCCTAGATTCAGGCATGAGAGTAGATTCATGCTGGTGCCCTTTGTCTTCTTTCCTCAAAGAAGTGTTTTACATCATAGAAAATTCTAGGCCCTGCTAATTCTTCCTTATATTTATTTGAGAAAAATATAACAAGTATGTAACAAGTCTGGCCATTAGTTAGTCACTGTTGGCCAAGTTACATAATGCATATAGACTAGCTAGGAGATTAAAGGCCCCTATAAACTCAGATTTAATATTGATCAAAGTATTATTCTCCAAAAGACTTATTCTAAATTTTTAGCCCTGTAGTGTGAAGCCAGCAAATATGAATAAGGCACTTTCATCTTCATTACCAAAACTAAGTAAACTACATGAAATATACCTTAATTACCAGGCTAAAGCCTGTAACCACTTTGGGGGTAAATGAAGTAAAACACTGTTTTGTAAAGATTAAGAAATGAGGGAACTTCTTTGTTAAAGTTATCTAAAACCAAACAGGCTGATGTATCAAAAGAAAGAGCATTACTTGGCATACAGTCTAACTAAATATATACCTTTAAAGACATATACAGTGTGAATTTTAATTCATTTTTTGGAGAGAAGTTGGTCCTAATTTCAGAGTATGACGGTTAATTATGTAAGCAGAAAGATTGGAATCCTCTGCCTGGTACAGGAGGGGACAATTTCATCTTTTTTCTCTAGAGGGCATTGTGTGTTAGGGTCACACTTTTACCTCTACACTGACTGTGACTTATCCACTAGGATAAGTAAGTTTTCTAGCTCTGGTTGGTGGACAAGTTATTGAATATTTTCTAAGGCTTATTTGTTTCTTTGGAAAATGGAGATGATAATTCTTACTCTAGAGTGTTGGTACAATGTTTGAATGTCATAAATAAATGTTTACTAGAAATTTTTAAATCAGTTTTTTTTAAATCATTTTTTTAAAGGATTTTTTAATTTATTTCTCTTCAACCTCATTTATTTGTTTGTGTTATGGCTGGCTCAGCCCACCCTGGGGTGGGCGTGCGCAGCATGTGATGCCAGGGATCGAGGAGCGGTCGCAGAGCTGGTCTTAAGTATCCTCCACAGGTGATTTAGACCACTGAGCCATCTCGCTGGCCCTTTAAATCACTTTTTAAGCAAATACTGATTGAAAGATTTTTGAGATTTGGTGGAAATCACGTTCTTTTTAACACTGTCTCACTGAAATTGAAATAATTGCTGATCCTACTTCACATTTCAAGTTATGACAAAGATTATAAATTTGATTGAAATAGTTCACAGTATCAGTAAATGTTACTCATACCTTACGTTTTAAGAATTAAAAAGGAGAGGCCAGCACAGGGTGGAGCAGCGTGAAGTGCCCCCCCCCCCGCTCCAGTGGTCCCCGCACCCCAGTCTAGCATCCACCAAGCCTGAGCAGCTCAATGTCACGAGTTCTTGGTACTCACCGCCAAGGAGCTCAGCTTCACAGTCCGGGCCACTGCCTTCACAGCCAAGTCCCCTACCCGGGGGTGGGAGGGCAGGAGGCGCGGTTGGTGTAGGAGAAGGTGCTGGAAGGAGACCAGGCCATCCTGCAGAGAATCAAGAAGCCTGTGTGGAGAGCGAGGAGCAGTAAGGAGAGGCCGTGGAGGCTTTGAGCAACAGCCACTAGTTCCAGAACAGCCGCGAGCTGTCCTCGGGCTTCCTGAACAAGGCTGTATTCACCTAGGATGTGGCCAGGCTCTTCAAAAACCTAGTTCAGTACCTGAGCAACATCATCTCTTTCGTGTTGGACAGTGTGATGACGGGGCAACTGCGGGACGGGCAGCAGGATTCCAAAAAGTAGCGAGAGAAGGCATGGAAGGACCACGAAGCCAGAGTGGCCAGGCTAGAGAGGGAGCGGGCCAGGGGCCAGGGTGACAAGAGGGCTCCTGGGGGAAGGGACCTAGGACACAGCGAGAGCACCGCATCTTCCAGCTGCACATGTGCAAGTACCTGCGGAGAGCTCTCTGGAGAGAGTCAGATGAAGCAAGGTCCCGGCTTCCTCCAGAGCAAGTTCTTCCATGTCCAGCAAAAATTTTTCCAAGATGGCTGGAAGGCAGCTCAGGGCCCGTCTCCCTTCACTGAGAAGCTGGCAGCCTCAGTGCACGCACTGTATCCTGCCCAGGAGGAGGACCCACAGAAGCTGACCCGTTGCCTTGGGTCTGGCTCTTCTGTCCTTTGCGGCCTTCTTCTTGTTGTGGATCATGCCCCTGTCAAGGACACTGGGCCTTTACATTGGGTTCTTCTCCTCAATCTCAGCGCTTGGTGGCCTTGAACCTGGATCTGAGCCCTGAGCTGGGTTCAGCTAAAGAACCCTCAGTCCCTCATCAGAGCAGGAAGGGAGCTTCCGTCAGAGGCTGCAGCAGGACATGTCCTCCTGCCTCATTCTCTTCCAGGCTGGGGACTGTGTTGGCTTCTTCTTGGTCTAGCAGTCCTTTACTGAAGGACTGCCAGTCTGGGGGAGTGAGGGGCTATAAAAGGAGAGAGGAGAGAGACCAAGCAGGACCTTAGGATTCTGCTTCCCTGAGTCAGGAATTGTCACAGAGCTCAACCTTGATTGGTGGGCAGGCCTTTCTAGCCATCAGCAACCACTAATGTCCCTACTGTTCAGCTGCTGGATGCTGGGCTGTGCCAGGCTCAGTATGGTACCATAGGGCGTCGAGGCCAGTGAGCAGTGTGCCCAGGACCCTGGGCTGCTCATCCTGGAGCCTTACTGGCCTGCTGTCATGCAGGCACAGCACTGCCCCCAGTATTTGGTCTCATTCATCTCAAACTTGTTATTGCGCTCATCTGGAATAAAGCATTTCTGATGTGGAGCGGAAGAATTTAAAGGAAATAATAAGTCACATACCACTGAACAACAACATTTTTTTTTTCCCAAACAAAAACATTTACAAAGTATCTGTAGATGTAACTTTGGGACACTTGCTGGCCTATAATTAGGCTAGCAATTAAGCTAAGTTTTGAAATTGACCTTTACCTCTTTGAAGTTCTCTTGCTCTATATCTATCCTAGAATTTTTGCTTTCTTTTGTCTTAAACTACAATAGATTTTTAAAAGATTTTGTCTTGATTTCCCAACAGAACTGTTAGTCTAAAGTCTTTAAGATTTAGGAAGCAAAAAAGCCTCAAGTCCTAATAATATTGCTGGATATTTTCACAGCTGATTTTCCAGGTCCTCTCCTTGTTCCTTACTTTCCTGTCCCTTCTTGCCATAGGTCAGTCTGGGGACATGCCAACCCTGTCACTGACCAGCCACATTCGTGGGCTTCTGTTGCTCTAGCGCTGAGTGCCTCCTTCTCTTGTGTCAGGTGGGAACCATAAGGGGCTCCTGTACGTGGTAAGGAGAAACCAAACACAACTGTTTGGTCTTCTCTCACATAAAGGTAAACATCCTGTGACTTTTATGGAAGTGTAGAGGGGCAAAGAAACTATAAATATTGATGCATCTTTGTAATGGCTTAAAAGATTGAATTTGTAATTAAAATTTTCTTTTTGTGTAATATTTGACATACACTTGTGATGTGCACTAAATAAGTAGAGATACTTATTATAACAAGCAAAAGCCATGGTGGTTATTGATGCTTGCTTATACTTTATAGATGAAAAGGCAGGCTAATATCCTAGAAAGTTTGTATGCGCTATTACTGAGAAATAGTCCTATTTTTTCCTTTGACTTAATAATTCTTCATCTCTTTAGTGAAATAGAAGCATAACCGGTTTTTTGGGTCTAATAAATAACCACCAAATACTGAAAACACTTTTAAATTCCATATCAATAATACATTTTGCTATTATTTGTCACTTATTCCACTGAAATAATTTTTTAAAACTCAGAACTATCCAGATAAGCCACATTTCACATGACAGAAAAATATTTCTGTTGAACATAGGCAAGGCAGCTTGAAGTCTGAGCTGTCTTTTTCTCCATCTCTGTGGATATCTCTCTCTCCATCTCTGTCTTTGCCTGTCTCCTCTGTCTGTATGTCTGTCTATCTGTCTGTCTGTCTGTCTGTCTGTCTGTCTGTCTGTCTGTCTGTCTGTCTCTTTCTATCTGTCTCTCTTCCAAAGATATAAAGAACTGGCATTGGGGTGCATGCCTGTAATTCCAGATATTCAGGAAGCTGAAGCAGGAGGGTCCCAATTTTAAGATCAGTCTGGGCACCCTAATAATACCCTGTGATGTATGCATGATGCAAAGAGGCAGCCAACTAGTGCGTGGCACACAAAGACTTGAATTGCTTGATTCACTGAGGGAGTCATCTGATTCATCTGGCCTCAATACTAAATGGTTTAGTCCAAAGGTCAATGTTGGACTTTTATGCTTTAAATTCTGATGTCTGCTCATTGTTTTTTTTTTTTTTTTTTGTCTTTTTGAGACAGGGTCTCGCTATGCAGTTGAGGCTGGTCCTGAGCTCACTTTTGTAGCCCAGGCTGGTCTCGAACTTGCACCGATCCTCCTGCCTCAGCCTCCCGAGTGCTGGGATTACAGGTGTGTGCCACCACACCCGGCTTGTCTGCTCATTGTTTACAATTGCTTATGCTTTTTAAATATAATTCTGTTAAAATATTGATAAAAATGTTGTCAGATATAAGTTAAATGGGAAATGTTATAAGGGTATGGTGTTTCTTTAATGGAATGTTTTATGACTGCTTTGTTCTTGTATATGTTGCATTTGAACTAGTTACTAAATGTTCTGGTATTCCTTGCTTGACTTTAGACAATAACATTAGGAGACAGTCACATTAGAGTGCTTCCTAGTGGGCTTTAATATAGGCTCCTGTAATACGGGTCTTTTAAATCTAGCTCAGACTTACAAAATATACATGCCTGTATAATAAAACAAGGGACTCGTTTCACTGACTAAATAATATGAAGTCTGGGGTCATTCTTAGGACCTGGAGAACAAGTTTTACTGGGACAGCTGGACTCTGATCTTCCTCTTCATGCTAGAGGAAATGTCACACATGTTCTGCTTCAGTTTCCTCTTTAACTTTCCTCCCAGTTTTTTCCCCACCTTTTCACATTTTCCTTTTTAGAAGCATGTAAAATTAGAAAAATTCTAGGCTGTAAGTGAAGCCCTTAGAAAATAAATGTTTATTAAGGTCAAAGACAGGAAAGTCATTTTAGAGAAAGGACACACACCCAACCTCTTTTGGTCAGAGGAGACAAAAAGAACTATGCTCATCCAGGAGATCACAGATAAAAACAATGTCCCAACTTAGTGTTCTTGGAAGGTTTCCACAGGGAGGCTACACCTGGGACACAGTGTAGAGAACTGACTTCGACTTCCGGGTGGTAGCAGAAGGAGCTATTTCCAAAAGCAGCCCACTTATGGGACCGAAACATATTTAGGCTAAGGGAGGATCTCCAACCTTTCCTGTTCTCCTAGGTCTAGTTATCATTTAGGTACGGATGAGATAAGCTATGGACTTTAAAACCTTTACTGTAAAGTACTAGGTAATGCTGTTCAAGCTTTTAACTTTCCCTTATAGAACTTTGACAAAACAATGGTTATTCTGCCAGTTAGTAAATACTCATAGAGCAGCTGCCATTGTTTGAAACAGATGGTAGGTTTCCCCAGCATCTTTTTGGTGAATCCTCATTGAAGCCAATGGCTGGTGAAATACTGACCAGAGAGATTGTGGGATTCTTTTCTGGAGACTAATGTATGGTTGTGGGGTTCAGTAGAAACTGAGAACAAATGAGGGATCATGGCCACATAGATAATCTCTGGCAGACACCCAAAGGTTCTTCAGGGGAAACCAGCTCCTGGTCAATGAAAGATCTGTGCTTATCTATTGCACTTTTATCTCTTTCTGCTAGTGAACTAGTAATTCTCCCTAAGCTTTTCAGTGGAACCACTTAATTAGAGATTCCTTCGGAAATTAATCTGAGGCAGCTTGCAACAATTTGAATTCCACAGCAGCTTCCTGGGGAATGATTTACATCCATGCCTTACATGTTACCTAAGAGCAAGAAAAAGATTTTTGTCAGCTTTGAGTAATATGTTTTTACAAATATGTAAAATGTGATTGTTAGATGATAAATGTAAGCTTATCCTGTGAGCTCCAAAGGTTGACATGACTTTATCCTGCTGCTGGGAAAGGTTGCCCTGGTGACTACTACATAAGGAACTTGGAGATTTTTTTGACTAAGGGCCTAGAGCAAAATCCTTCCAATCAATTTTTTTTTGTCTATCTCCAAAGGTAATTTCTTTCACAGTACATCAGGAGGGTGCTCTGCTTCCAACTCACCTTTTTGTGCAATAGTTATTCTTCCTTCTGTAGACATTCTTGTCACCAGACCAACTGTAACATGCTTATAAATATTCAGTAAGAGTAGGTGCACAGTTTGTGAGATTTATGGGAGATAATATTACGGGGCATTCCAAGGCTGGATAGCTGGTTGGGTTGTGCCTCTCCTTGCTCCAGATGAGTGAGCATCTACCAGGTCTGGAGTGGACTACACAAGGGATGCCTTGAGGGGGAAACGAATTATAAATAAGGTGGGAACACTGACAAGTCTTTTTTTTTTTTGTAGTCTGTATATAGGAATCTCACAGCCAAAGTCTCTTACTCCTTTAGAGTGTGTCATGAAGCATTGGAACATATTTCATCCTTACATGAAAAAGAGCCATTTAACATTTTTATGCACTTGTGCATGGCCTATGTATGTACCCCCTACAGCCAAAGTGGAATACAGAGAGAAGTGTCAATTATGACACTATTTTACAATTAGAAAGATTTTGTTAAAATGAAAAGAAGAGCCGGGCGTGGTGGCTCAGGCCTGTAATCCCAGCACTTGGGAGGCTGAGGCAGGAGGATTGGTGTGAGTTGGAGACCAGCCTGAGCTACAAAAGTGAGCTCAAGGCCAGCCTGAACTGCATAGCGAGACCCTGTCTCAAAAACAAAAACAAAAACAAAAACAAAAACAACATGTGCAGTCATAGCTTATTTTCAGATTTTTTTTGCATTAAGAAATAGGCTTCATTTAGTTTTAAAACATAGACGTGGGATACAGGGAGATCAGAAAGCTCAGGCTCCTAACATCTTCACTGTCCTGGAGCCTGAGACTTCTCCACAACTTTTGGAGCCTGGGGAAAATACAGCCTAGGTAAAAGCTTCACCCACCATTAATGAATATGAGGTTTCCCCTACCTGTCCTTCTAGTCTAGAGGATTGGGCTTCTAGACCAGGTGCACTCTAGTCCTCTACAGGGCTATACCCATTCTTAGCTAAGTTTAGGCAAACTCCTCAAGGACAATATCTTCACAAGAAGTAAACGGACAACTTGGAACTTTCCAAGTTCATGTGCCTTTCTTTCTTAGTGACCTAAATCAGATAAAGTCATTTCCTGGAAAATTTTAGATAACCCTAGAAAGTACATTTCTGTCTTCAGAGTATTTACTCAGATTTATAAGCTAAGCTAAAAGGATGCAATGTTAATCCTAAATCAAACATTGACTTCTAATGAGAGGCAAGCTGTTCTTACATTTGGAGATGAACATCATATCTTTAATCTTCAACAACTAGAAGATAGACAACCATTGGAACTACCTATTTCCACTGGAGCCCAAGCAGTCCCTACCAAAGACCCCTGTTGGCCTAATAACCAGGCAGGAGATAGCAAAAAACATTTTATTTCAAGTGTGTATTGTTGAATGTCTAAAAGGAACTAAAACCAAGACTTCCAGTTATTTTAACTTTTCAGCTATTTATCAGCAAAAAAGAAGGAAAACCTCTATGCTTTTTTTAGAACGTTTAATAGAAGCACTATTAAATTAGCACTATCATATTTCCCTAGATCCTAATTCATTAGAGGGACAGATTAATCTTGTTGATAAGTTCATTATTCAGTCAATGCCAGATACTAGAAAGAGCTATAAAAAATAGCTTTTGTTCCAGGTAACACACTTGATAATTTAGTAAAAAGTACTTCTTTAATGTCCTATAAGCAAGACTGGGAAAAAACCAGGGAAACAAAACAAAGAGATAAAAAACAGCTGCCTTTGTTGCAGCCTCAAAAGAGACCCTACGTCTGATTCTTTAGATGCCAAGAAGCACTGGATGGTGAGGTTCATCTGTTACCACTGTCAAAAGGCAAGCCACCTTAAGAGGGACTGCCTCGAGAGGTCCCCTAAACTATGCCCTGATTGCTCAGGTAGCCATTGGAAGTGAGACTACACTCTGATATTGAGGACCCAGAGCTCAGACTCAGCTTCCCAGGTGGTCCAGTTGGGCTGGGCCCTGCTCGGAGAGTCCAGGGCTGCCTCTCCCCTCTGGCTGGACTGCTAACTCTACCTGTAATCTCCATGGAAGAGCCCTGATTAATTATGACTAGAAGAAAAACCTAACCTATTGTTGAACGTTTGCACAGGTCTCTGCCATTCGCCAACCCTGGCCATCCTTCCAGTCATCATACCTCAATAAAAGTCATCTTCAGAAGCTAACTGTCTTTTTTTTTTAATCTTTTTTTGGTGCCGAGGACCAAACCCAGGGCTTCCAGCTCGCTAGGCAAGCATTCTACCACTGAGCCAAATTCCCAGCCCCTAACTGTCTTAACTGTAACTAGCATAACTGTCTCTTCACTCATTACTCATTTTACTTATGCCTAAAAGCTAGCTCTCATCCTGAAGAGATTTCTTTTATGTTGAGAGAAATATTTATTACTAATTCTAATAAATAACATTTCACCATGGCATAGCATGGGTTTAAATATGTATTTTCTGATGGCTTTAGGCAACCTCTATGTTTTGGTTGTGCGACCCTCCCACCAGGGTCGTAACCCACAGGTTGAGAACCACTGCTCTAACAGACATCCTGAAGAGATTTTATTCTGTCTAAATATATATATATATATATATATATATATATATATATATTTCAAAAAATATATATATTCAGTTTGGCAAATAATAAAAATGATGCTGAGATTTTCTTTCTTTCTTTCTTTCTTTCTTTCTTTCTTTCTTTCTTTGTTTTTACAAATGAAATACATGTTGTTCATGTACAAAACTTAGGATATTTCCTTGGTTAAAACAAATTGCCAAGGGGCTGGGGAGATAGCTCAGGGGCACAAGTGCCTGCCTAGAAAGTGCAAGGTCCTGAGTTTGATCCCCAGTTCTCCAAAAAACAAAATAAAATAAAAATAAAACAGGTTTCCAAGGGTAGACAGAAACTTGGTTTAAAAAAAAAAGTCAAAAGAAAAGAAAAAAAAAAAAAAAAAGGCCCTCCATAGTGTCTCTTTGCTAACACCCAGGGGCCATATCCAAAACACTGAATGGGACATGGGTTTAGTTTGACTGAATGCTATATATTTCATGACAAGTGTTGAAATTAACCTGGTTGATTTCAGATGTAACTCAAGTATTTCATGCTGATAGTAAATACAGATTTGACCTTTAAAAAATTATATATATATATATATATATATATACATATATATATATATATAATGTTTGTATAAGTCCCCATTTCTACATAAACATAAGTAGATGTTAAAATGACATGATTTCAATCAATATTTACAAGTGTTTTCAACTAAAAGGCAAAAATGTTTCCCTATTCTCTTACCACAAATATTCTGTGAATTATAAATCTTAAGTTAAAAACAAAGGCAGTAAATTTTGAGTTCAAAAATATACAAGTACTCCAGCCCAGCCCAAACCCCACCCCTGGGAGCTGAGCCTGCGCACCCACCGCGGGTAAGCCCCTGCGCCCCTCTGCCCCGCCTCTGCGTTCCCGCGACTAACTTCCTGTTCCAGCCCAGGCCAAACCCCACCGCTGGGAGCTGAGCCCGCACGCCAGCTGGGTCAGGATCCTTGGCATGCCTTCCCTTTCCCCGCACACCCCCCCCCTTTTTTTTTT
>PVJA010034301.1:0-22678 GCA_004027025.1 Myocastor coypus | reverse complement strand
TCATAGAAGTACAAACTGTAAACATCAACCTAGGAGATTTGGATATTGTAGTCGGATCCTCTGAGACAGTGTGATGTGAAGGATGAAGAGATCTCACCGTGATCAGTAATGACAAGTTGGTGTATTTCATGTGTGTGTGTGTGTGTGTGTGTGTGTGTGTGTGTGTGTGTATGTGTGTGTCTGTGTCTGTGTGAACATGTCAGTGCTGCTGTCAACAATTTGGAAATAATTTGGGCTGCATTCTGGCCGCAAGGGAGAGAAACCTCTCTGGAAATGTACACTGCAAGGAGGCAGATTATGCCTTCATTTGTCTCAGAACACAGCAATTACAATTTAGCCTTCGAAAAGGACAGAAAATGAGGGTTTTAAGGATGCCATTTGGCAGACCTCAGTGGCGCTGTGGCTCTGGGCACGGGATGCCTGCCAGGGCGCTTGCCCTGCACTGATTGCAGAGCACCTGAACTTCAGTCCATCATCTGCTCTGCTGCTCAAAGCCTGAGCTTTGGGATGAACAGTGCGCTCTGCCCGCAGCCTCTGGACGGCGGAGAGCGTTTCATTTCATTTGGCTATTATTTCCCACTTTGCAGCTTCAAGAGCGTCTTAGAAACAGATGCCAACTTCTCTTCAGCCTCTAGGCCAGAGGAAATCACAATGACTGCTACTGAGGAAAGGGAGTAGGCCAGGCGAGGCCCTGTCAACGGTGTCATTAGCTTGCTTCCTCTGCCTAGGTAGTCCAGGAACAGATGTTAATTACCCAATGGGACAGCCTCAAATCGAAATCAACTTTATCGCTGGTTGGATGTTTGTTCACTGCTGGTTAATACTTGCTGTGTGTTCCTCCAGCTCTGGAAATTTCTCTTTTTGTCTCTGCCTTTGGTTCTGTCTCTCTCTACTTTAATAGTGGGTTTTCTTTCTGCTTTAAGAAATTACTTTCTGCTTTTTAAAATTACCGACGTTATTTATAAGAGAGTCTGTTCGGATTGCAGTAACAAAAAAGCTATCAAGTGGACAACTTCCAAGGAATCTCTGGCTAAGGTCCCCAAGCGTTGCTCCCCTGCCACATCCCTCCCCTTGCAGTGTCAGCACAGTGCTGAGAGGATTTCCCCGGGGAAGGGCCTGGTGGCAGAAGAGCTCAGAACGCAGCCTCTCCTTATAGACCACACAGTGCGGGGTATTTTCGCCTCAGCAAAGTCACCGTCAGCAGTAGAGGCCTTCAGGGACACGCGCATTGGCTCTGTGGAGTGAAATCCTTTCATGTGCAGGACGTGGCCCTCTTCTCCTTCCCGCCTTCACACAGTTTACAGGATTCCCTTCAGTAGGCAAGGGGAAACAAATATTTCAGGCATTTACCTGAATAATTTACTTTATAACTCATTTTATTTCATAACGAGAAGCTTTCAGTTTGCAAGGCACTTGCTGACTTCAGTCGGGGTCTCTGTGGGAGGAAGCCAGGTACTGTGCTCCGACCTGGGTGGGGTAAGGTGCTTTGGTGGGACCGGAAGCATCCTCCCCTGGTGGCAGATGGCTGAGCAGCCCTTACGTCAGCTGACTGAGGTGGAAAGGAGTTAAGATACAGTGGAAGGGAAGGACCAAGGCCTGCGTCCTCCTGCAGAGAGCGCCACGCTCCAGAAACCAGAAGGGCCATCGTGCGAGGTCGCTTAAAGCCAAGAGCTGGGACACTTGGATGAACTTTTTCAGTCAGAAAGTCCTTTACAGGAAAGTAAAATGGGAATTGCTATAGGATCAGTTTCTTCTGGTAGATCAAATAATTCATTTTGACTATGGAATATAAGAGAAAGTAAATTCAAATTCCTAGGGGGCCCAGGAATGCGGTCTAAGTGAGCAAAATAGCCTAGACATGAGAGTATTTCTAGGAGGACTTTCCCTTTTGAATTGAATTTTATTTTCTTTCTTTGCTAGACATTTAGATATAAGAGTTTTTCCTTGCTCATGATTTTAGTATAGGAGAAAAATATTGACCCAGGGACAACTGCCTCTGGGTGGGGAACCCAGCAGGGAACCCAGCAGGAGAAGGTGGACAAGAGGTGAAGGGCCTCCTTCCTGTTCTTCCGCCTTTTGGCTGAGGGTCATCCTGTGAGGGTGGAAGCACAGCTCAGCAAGTTAGTTTATTCTTCTGAAGAGAAGTTACAGAACAAGTTTTATATAGAAACTCCTGATATTTAAATTCTGGCTGTTAATTCAACCTTTATGAATTCTTTTTTGCCAACACACATATCCCTCCACTGAACAGTAATGTAACATTCCCATCATCCTTTGTTCTTAGCGGTAATCATATTTCCCAGAGGCAGAGAGTGGGGTGCGATTTATGCTGCCCTAAACCCTGGAAGATAATTTCCTAGTGAGTTGATAAACAATGTTTTTGCCTCTCACCTAAAGCTTAACTGATGATTTCTGTTTTGCCACAGGCCTGTGAAAATTTCCCTTTGATGGATCCAGGGATGTAGGAAATATTATGGTTTACCATACAACAAATTTCAATATCCTCATGTCAAGTCACTGTCCCCCAAACATAACGTATGTGGAGACAAATGGCAGGCAAACCAGCCAGGCGACCCTATTTAGAAAACAACGTTGCACGTTAGTAACAAAACTTTCAGGAACATTTAAAGCGCTTTTAACACTATAATTATGGGAAAAATCACATTAGAAAGTTGATAGTCTTTAACAGTAATGGGCCAACAGCTAAGAGAAAAGGGACTTCCAACAAATGAAGTACAAAACGCGAAAACAAAGCAAAATACCACAAAGAAACATGAGAATTCTAAAAAAAAAAAAAAAAGTTCAGACACAAGCAGGAAAGCCAGTGTTGCTATTCTTCTAAACGTCTTTGACGTCTATCCAAGGGATATATTTTATAATAAAATTATGTACTGAGGAGAAAAACTCAGAGTGAACAAGAACTGTACATAGTGACTTTTCAGGAAACTTTCAAGTTTCCTATTTGAGGGAGAGCGAGCTCTCATATTTTAGAGTCCTTTTCTTTTGGTCAGGATGTAAATTTCTTTTTGTCATTATGACAAGAATATTCAAGGATGGCCAAGCATTCTCCAGGATGAATTGTTTTGACGGCACACTCTGGACATAGGTTAATAGGGTGCACTCCTAAACTGCTGGTGCTTTTAGGAGTCATTAAAATTCATCTCTTATATTCTGGGCCACAGAATGACTGCTATGCGATTTAGTGGAGCCCTTAGGCACTTGCTCTTTTCCTCATCCTTTCTCTCCTCTGTCTAGTGGAGCGGTCCCGCCGCTAATCAGGAGGTATGGATACAAAGTTATCAGTCTAGCTGTGAATTTCCCACAGTCTGATTAGCCACATGTAGGGATCAGTTGATCTCTCGGCATGATCTCTTCTACCTGGGGAGAAAGGACAGCAGGAATGAGGAAAACACAGATGGGTAGACAAGAGCTGGGTTTGGTGGTCACCTGTCTGCCCAGTTGGGGAGACGACCCCTGCCCTCCACCCCCAGCAGCAGTATGGATGTTTATTTACACCTTTGCAGAGTTAGTAACACATGACACACAGTGGCCTAGTGACTAAAGCTGACATTGACCAGGCAGGATGCTCATCTCAGGATTGAGGCAGCTTGACTGCTTAGGTGCTGGGGCCTAGTCCCACGGTCACACCTTTGTCCAGTTTTCCACCTTCTGTGGCTGCCAACACCCATAGCTGCATACAGTCCACCCCAATCTTTGACTTAAAAGAGGAACAGCCAAACATTTTGAGTTGAATGTGCAGGTGTGCAATTGCTATCCTCCGAGGGGTCTGTTGCTAAGTTTGTTTGGGACCTGAGGAGTCACTTGCAAGTGGCTCCTTTAGACAGTCTTGCTACTGGCGACTGGATGGATGCAGAGGGCATGGGGAACTCCATGACTCTCCCCATCCTGGTAGCTGTGTTGGCCTGAGGCAAGCAGAGCCAGGGCGTGCAGGCTGCCAGACCCCGAGGGCCGCTCCCGGGAAGCTGCATGTAGGGCAGAGTCTTGTATTGGTCATCTAGCCATGGAGCACATTCATAGTGTATTAGGCATTATGCAAAAACTGACTAAGAAACAATATATTCAGATGATGATGCAATAAATTGAATAATGTCTGCCCAGTGAACTAATGTGGGCAAGCTAGAGCGACTCTTGAGAGTCTGTGACAGTACTGCAGTTCAGTACCGTCTCTATTCTCCAACGTTTGCCTGACTTTGGGCATGTTCCCATTTTCAACTTCCCTTTTCTTCAGTTTTAAAAAACAGGTACGCATGTCTGCTTTATGAGCTTCGCAGGACACATGAGAATAAAGAAATTTTGTATATACAAGCACCTTACAAGCTGGGCGTGGTGGCTCACGCCTGTAATCCCAACACTCGGGAGGCTGAGCCAGGAGGATTGGTGTGAGTTCAAGACCAGCCTGGGCTACAAAAGTGAGCTCAAGGCCAGCCTCAACTGCATAGCGAGACCCTGTCTCAAAAAAAAGACAAAAAAAAAAATAAAATAAAAATAAAAGCACCTTACATAAATATCTGTTAGTCAAATACATAATTTTTAAAGTATTTTCAGTGGAAAGTAGATTTTTCTTCTTTGTAAAACACTTGACCAAGGGCTGGCCAGCTAGCTCAGTGGACTAAAGTACCTGTTCAGGCAGACATAGTGGCCAGGGTTCAATACCCTGCGTGCCATGCAGGTCCCGTCCTGGGGGTGCGCTGAGATGGCGATTGAGACAGGGTGTGGCGGTGCATCCCTGTAATTTCATGGCCTGGGAGGCTGAAAAGCAGGAAGGATCGCTACAAATCCTATCTGTGTAGTGAGACCCTGTAGACCCTGTACTAAATACAAAAAAAAAAAAAAAAAAAAAAAAAAAAAAAAAAAAAAACCTTGACCAAACAAAGTTGTCAAGTCTTGACCAAAAGCATTATTCTAGAAAAGAAATCCCTGCATTGTTTTACTAAAGTTCTAAAATTTTGCAAAAAACCTCCTTAAGGAAGAAAACTTCTGGACCCTTGATTAAAACCCAGGTTCTTGGCAATGTGCCCGGCTGTGCAGATTCGGTAGGAAAACAAGGTGTGCTGCGCTGAGTACCACACTTGCCCTGAGTTGCAAACATTTATGAGAAATAAGAATCAATTTTGCCAGTTCTGAGGAAAAAGGAGCTTATTTTAAATTTGTTATGTAGTTTGAGGAAGAATCCTTGAAAACCTCTTTTCCTTGCGTGATGGTCCCTGCGGTGAAAGCTGTTCTCTAAAATGATGCTCCTCCACTTGAAAGTAAATAGCTCTTCTCATTATGTGGAAAAAAATGTAAAAAAATGTTTTCAGAGAAATTATTGACCTGAAAGGTGGGAAGGGGAGGGAAGAATGAGGCGGGGCTGAGTGCCGGGGGCTCTTGAAGACGAGGCCATTGGCACTAAAAAAAAAAAAAAAAAAAAAAATAGCTGTCAGTTCAGAATGCGTAAGAATAATGCAAAGAGACAAAATTTAATTCTTTGAGAATATGTGCATGTGCGTGTGTGTGCTCACTGTTATAGCGACTAGAGGGGACCCTACAATGATCCGAGTGTAGTTCCAGGCAGATGGCTGTGCGTAGGGGGAAGAGGCGCATACGGAGGAGCAGGAAAGCGGTGCATCCTATTGTCCGGAAACCGAAGGGCGATTCCTGCAGCGGGGGCTGTGAAGTCACGTGTCTAAGGGGAGCTGTGCAAAATCCGGCAGGAGTGGGTCCTCAGCAGCCCACATGCAGGAAAGGTAGCACAGGAAGGATGCACAGAGTAAAAGCTATGCAGTCTTCTAATACGATCCTCCCTTGCTTTGGTATGAGCTTTAATTCCTTTCTATGAAGGAAAAATTATAAGTGATGTTGAGCATATTTTACATTCTTGGTGATTAGTTTATGCCAATGTTATATCATTCTATAGAGATCTAGTTTAAAATTAAAATATTACTAAGGCCAGCAGTATAGCTCAGCGGACTAAGCGCTTGCCTAGGGAAGCACAGGAACCAGGGTTCAGTTCCAGGTCGTACCTGCCGTACTGGACCCGCTCTGCATGGAGTCCGGGCACGGTGGCACGTGCCTGTAATCCCAGCACGTGGGAGGTGGGAAGCTGGAGAATCCCTTTGAGGCAATAGTGAAAGCCTGTACAAGAAAAGACGAAAGAATATTATTGTGTTTTGAGACTTACTTTTTAATTATTATCTACAGAGCATACAAATTAGTAAAAAAAAAAGAAACTCAAACATTAAAAATGATACAGAACTTCACTAAAATAATCAATAAGAACTTAGTGTTTTAAATTAATATATTACAAATGTAATTGACACATATATAATTGTACATGTTGATGTGTTACAGTATAATATTCCCTTGCATATGAAATTTAACTGAAGTATGTGTGAATGTTTAAATTTTATAAAATCGTTACAGTTCTCTCAGCTACCCTTCTGTCATTGCTGGGAGAAATATCCAACACCACGAAGTGAAGGAAGGAAAGGCTGAGTTAGCTCACAGTCAGTGGAGGTTCCTGTTCACACTCAGGTGGCTCCAAGGCGGAGCAGCACATGGCAGATGGCAGCCATTCATGGTGGTGGCAAAGGGCGGAGAGCCAAAGGGAGTGGCAGCAGCTCAGACAGCTAGCAAGCCCCTCTCCCCTTCTTACACGGTAATACAAATTGTCTGCCCCAGGGCAAGTGCAGCATCCACACCCACAATAATTAGTCACAAACTCCTGAAGCTTCCCCAGGATTTCATGAGGCTTTGGGGGAACAGCTAGACACCAACCATAACATTCCACTCCTGGACCCCAAGGACTCATGCACATCCCTTTATGCAAAAGACATTTTAGTCCACCTCAAAGAGTTGCCAGAGTCCTACAGTTTCAGCATTGCTGAAAAGCGCAAGTGCCAAGTCTCCTCCAAGATCAAAAGCCGACTCTTGGTTATGAGCTCCTGTACAAATGAAAAGTGCAACATTTTGGAATTTCTCTTGAAGTTAATGTATCTCTGTTTTCCTTCTTTTCATTCAGGATTTCTGTGGCGTTTTGAGGTGTGTATCTCTGCATAACCTCTAGGTTTTATTTTTCCATTTTTGTGAAGAATGTCTTGGGCAGATTGCCCTGAAACACGATCCCTTTAAGTACCCTGGATATTTTGACAATATTTATTCTTCCAAGCCAGGAACGTGAGATGTCTTCTATTGTGTGTGTGTGCTATTCAATTTCTTGTATGAATACCTCATAGTTTTCATTATAGGGTTGTTGCATCGCCTTACTTAATTTCTATGTATTTTATTTACTTAGTTTTGTGACTATTATAAATGGATTTGGTTTTACAAGTTTATTTTCCCTTAATTTTTTTTTTTCAGAGAAACAGGAATGGTTTTTGTGTTCCTATTGATATGCTAAATATTTACTAATTCAGTAGACAGATATTGAACAATTAATATCCTTGATGAATTTTAAGCACCTTAGCCAAGCTTTTGATTGTGTCTACATGTATCTAAATCTTCCTCCTTCAGTGAGAACCTGGTTACTACCAAGACAGGACCTGGCAGTGCCTGGATTCACCATTTTGTATTCCTACATTCGTGATAAAGAAGAGGAGTAAATTACAGCACTAAGCTGAGAGGACACTGCCTCTTTTCTTTATCAACAGTTACCATTCCTCCAATTACATATTTGAGAACAAAAATTATATTAAAAATGACTCCTAATTTTAGTTTTGGGCTTTTTTTTTTTTTTTTTTTTTTTTGGGAACTGGGGATTGAACTCAGGTCCTTGCGTTTGCCAGGCAAGAGCTTATTCTACTGAGCTATCTTCCCAGCCCTGATTCCTAATTTTAATTTGTTTCTTTTAATCTAGAATTGTTTAATCTTCTGTTGTGGTAGGACGGAAACTCTTTCTGTGGGTGTATTTGCTTCCTTCTCCCAACTGAGAAGCGTGAGTTAATGCTGAGAAAGACAGCAAAGAGCATGGGAACCGCGGCTGTGAGCAATCGCCGGGCCGCAGTGCTCCCCCAGAGCTGGGGCTCATGGGAATGCTGGTCACTGATGCGATGGGGATGGAGGTGCTGGAGGCTCTGACTTGAAGTCCACAGGACCCTGATTACCGCAAGCCCGCAGGGGGTCCATCGATGTTCTACAGCACAGGAGGCATTAGGCGAGGTCCTGGCAGAAAGTGACTTTGCACTCTGGGCCTCGTTTTTCTGAAACAAGAAGGAATCCTCAACTAGTATTGATGGTAAAGACTTCTGAAATATTACTGTGATTCTCACAACTTGAAATAATTTTTAAGAGTCCCACAGAAATGATTTCAAAAAGTTTCTCCAGGGAAGCAATAAGTTTCTGAAGGCTAATTCAGATCTTTTTGAGGTAAATGAGAGGACAGGCTTTCAAGTTTTTTTCCTTATGTATTTCATAAACATTAAGAGAGTGAAAAATCTTTTTATATTTCGCACTTGACTATAAGATATGATTTTTCTTGTAGCTAGTTATGTTAAAATTCACTTATGTTTGCTTATAAAGCTTCTCTGAAATAGAAAGGATTTGGAAATTTTCCTGAAAGGAAAATGTAGTGCAGTAGTTAAAGTTTCTTTGAATCAGACTTCCTGCTTGTTAGCTATTGCTCCCTAAAATGTTCTATTTTCTGCACAAAACTTTCCCTGGTAAAATGACAACTTGGATGAAGCATTACTAAAATCAACGAGAGGCAAGTCAGAAAGTTACTTCACTCATTACCTAATTCATTATTTGAATGATGCTACTGCTATTGATCAAATTATATTTTACTTTAGTTAATTGAAACAAGTAGACTTATATTTCTATGTCCTTGAGAATGAAACTGAACTAAACTTCTCTCTATTTTTTTGAAAATGTATTTAGTACAGGGCCTACAGGGTCTTACTACACAGATCAGACTCATAGTAATCCTCCTGTTTTTAGCTTCCCAACCACTGGGATTACAGGCATGCCCAGCCTCAGTCACAGTTGCAGAGTGCCGGGGGAGGGGGCCCTGGAATGGCACCATGGTGATCAAACACTGCCCCTGCATCAGGCACTTTAGCCAACTGAGCTCTCTGACTGGCCCAACGTATCTTTCGTGAAGATGTAATTTCCTGAAATAATGTGTTGCTAAATATTATGTATAACATGACTAAAACTTTTGAAGGTATATGAACAAATATACCTATTTAGTACTTTAGAATAATTGTATTTAGTATTTATATAGTGTCTACAAACAAGGAATGTATTCTATGCATTGATACACATAGACCATTTATTATAAAGTCACCAGTCCAAACAGATAGGTGTTAGCTGTGGATACTGTTGAACAGTTTAAGTGCAGCTGGCATGACACATTGCAATAATAATATCTAAGACTGTCTAAAACTAAATGTATTAGTAAGATAATCTTATATTACTTTCTAAAGTATATAATAAAGAGCAGGGAAATAGCTCAGCCTCACACCACCTACCTGGCAAATGCAAGGTCTTGAGTTCAATTCCTGATACCAAAAAATAACCACTGTCGAAAAGCCTAAAGTATATAGTAGATAAATTAAAATTACATATGTGAATCACATTATATTTTCTATTAGAGTTTTTCTAAAGAATGTATCATCTCAACAATGAATATAGTTTATCTCTTATGAATACATACATAACAGAATGGTTTTCAAAATCTTTTATGAACAGACTTACATGATTAAGTCATTTTTTTATAGTATATAGTCCTCCCTTAGCTCCAGTTTTCTTCATTGAAATTCCAGGTACACATAGTCATCTTCAGTCCAGTCTAAACATATTAAATTTAAATTCCAGAAATAAAAACTCCTGAGTTTTAAATTGTGTACTGTTCTGTGTCTTATGACAAAATTTGGTAAGTTCTGACTCTATGTCACTTGGAATATTAATTATCAACTTGTCCAGGGTGTCTATATGCTACCCTACTGTTAGTCACCTAGTAACTGCCTCTGTTACTAGAGTGACAGTCATAGTGAAGCCATCACACAACTTTTCTGTTTTTACTTAATTAAGGCACAAAACACAAAAGTAGTGATACTGGTAGTTCAGATATCACAGAGAATCCAGAGTGCTTCCTTTGAATGGAAAGGTAAGGGCTGGTCCAATAGCTCAGCAGATTAAAGCACCGGTTTAGGCAGATGCAGGGTCTGGGGGTTGGAGCCTTCCATGCAGCCCGGCCCCTGGGGTATAAAAACTGAAACATCCAATGAGACTGGGCGTGCTGGTGCAAACCTGTAATCCTAGCAATAGGGAGGCTGAAAAACAAGAGGACCACTACAAGTCCTATCTGTGTAGTGAGACCCTGTAGACCCTGTACTAAACACTTAAAAAAAAAAAAAAAGAAAAAGAAAGGTGAAAAATTTTAACTTTATGAAGAATAAAAAATATCATATGCTGAGTTTGGCAAAATCTAGGGTAAGAATAAATCTTCATTTTGTGAAACTGTGAAAAGGAAAAAGAACACTAGTTTTGCAAAAGTTACATTCCTGGTGCATACTAAATACCTAAGGTGGAAAAAAAACCATGATATTTGTGCTTGAATGTATAGGCAAAAACAAAGTTTATATAGAGCTTCAGTTCTATATATGTGATTTTAAGCATCCAATAAGAGCTTATAGAGAGCAACTACTATGTTATAAAAGATTTCATTTAATAGTACTAGTAGAGTACTTTAACAAATTCACATTTTATTGTTATTTTAGGGACATACTACATTCCTTATGACCTCTCTTTTCTGAGAATTGTTTCCTTTCATTTTTTTCTTTGGAAGTTTTTTTTTTTTTTTTTTTTTAATGTGTTTGCTATAGGGTCTCACAAAGCAGCTCAGATTCATAGTGATCCGCCTGTTCTCAGCCTGCCCAGTGCTGGGATTGCAGGCATGCACCACGAAGCCCTGTTTGGGTATGTGGCTCTGTGTGCCTGGGGACAGGCCAGCACAGCTTGTGATGCTGGGGATAGGAACCTGGTCCCTGTGCTTGCCTAAGCAGGACTTTAGTCTGCTGAGCTATCTTGCCAGCCCTTATATATATGGTTTTAAGGAAGCTTCTCTGTTAATTTTCCTCTTGCCATGAATGATTGAAACTTATCCAAACAAGGCTGATGAATATATTTGTGAATTCACGAGGTAAGTCAGAGAATCACATTTTACCTAAATGGCCAAAAACACTACGATGAGAAGCTTAAGTAAAGATGGTTTCTGTGTTCTATCATAAGCGGAACTACAGCCACCTGTAAGAGACCAGGAGCAGAGTGAAAAGAGCAGCAGAGGAACAGGAGATACTGTTTTCCTCATGATTCTATCGGTTTTTTACATTTCCCAATCCCTGGGTTTGCTAATATTAATGAGGCACCTTATGATACATTTTGAATTTCTGTCATTTTATTTATTTATTTATTTATTTATTTATTTATTTATTTATTTATTTATTTATTTATTTATTTATTGTCTTTTTGAGACAGGGTCTCACTATGCAGTTCAGTCTGGCCTTGAGCTCACTTTTGTAGCCCAGGCTGGTCTCGAACTCACACCGATCCTCCTGCCTCAGCCTCCCGAGTGCTGGGATTACAGGCGTGTGCCACCACGCCCAGCTTGTCACTTTAAATAAAATTATTTTAATTAATTTTTAGAGCACAGAACATTATTTCTTAATGTTTCATCCCTCAGGTGATTAGATATTATACGGTTTAATAAAGCTATAGTGTATTCCTGAATTAAAGAATGGAGCACAGAAATTTGACTTTAGTCTTTTTTTCTTTTTTTTTTTTTTTTTTGGTCTTTTTGAGGCAGGGTCTCGCTATGCAGTTGAGGCTGGTTCTTAGCTCACTTTTGCAGCCCAGGCTGATCTCGAACTCGCACCAATCCTCCTGCCTCAGCCTCCTGAGTGCTGGGATTACAGGCGTGCGCCACCACGCCCGGCGACTTTAGTCTTTTAAGATATAATTTTTCTCATTTATGTAAAAGAACATTTTATTGGGGAATTGAAACATGCAAGAAAACATAAACCAATGAACAAAAATCACATGATGTTTCATTATAAAATACTTTACTAATAGAGTATTTTATACCTCAGTTTAGTAGACTTAAGATGAAGCACATGATTTTTTAAAGTTTATAAAAACTGAATATTCAATATTTTGCTCAGTATTTGTTTCCTGTTTAACATGAGGTCACAGCATTTTACTCTATTTTATCTAAATGTTTTATAAATGATGATCTCAAGTTGATAGTACAGGTGCATTGTATTTTATTTGCCCATCCTTTAAGATCAGAAGTTTTTCCCAAGTTTTACTCACATACAATGTTCTGAAATCAATACTTGTTATCATACGTTTTTGGCTATGTCTTTTTTTTTTTTCCAGAAAATAATAAGCGAGGTCTTTCATGTGCAAAAAACTGGAATTTCATCAGTATGAAATACATTCTTAAAAACTACCTGAATATAACCTTATAGTTTATAATTATCATACAGCTTAATAAATGTACATAGATAAAAATACATATAAATAAAATATTTAAAATTAAGTCTCTGTGAACTAGTTAAGATTTCAGAAAACATGTATCATGGTTTGTATTTCGTTATCCCCCCAAAGCCTCATGTATATCATGGGGTGGCCGGGTTGTGTGGCTCAAGGGGTGACACCAGAGAGACTGTTAACTGACCCCATGCCCCTCCGCTCCCCCTCTGCCTGGTGGCCTCTCCTGGAGGTATGGAGCTAATCATTGTGGACATGGAGGCACCCCAGCCCCTCCTCCAGACCCTATGGAGCAGGGACAATGTCTTGAAACCTCCAGTACCTGTGAGCTAAATAAACCTTTCCTCTCTTAAGCTTGTGTGTTGAGTATTTGTCTCAGGAACAACAGACAAGTAACTAAGACAACATGCAAAGCACAACTTCAAAAACCTAATAGTGACAAAACTTAAAATACAACAGTGGTGTGGAAATGAAAATGATTCCAGGTGTAGAAATAAGTACACACACAAAAAATTAGTATGATATGCAAACCTGCACAAGAAAAGTAGAGATGCCTAAGCAATTGAGAATATGATATAAGAAATGATATGTCAAAGAAAAGACAAAATAATATAGAGAAAATAACTTTCTAATGACTTTTTTGAAATATTGGTTAATTACTGATTAAGAAGTACATAATGGAAAGAAGCAGAAAAACTTAAATTAGGAATAAGCAGAACTCTGGTCAATACATAGCTAAAAGAAAAAAAATGCTCAGGTTTTTCTTTGCTCTGTCCTATGCCAGATTTCTTTGCTAATTTCCTTAACATAATCTTTACTTTTGTAAACAGAAATCAAAGAAAATGCTAGAAGGTGAGAGAGATTGTAGACAATAGGTGAAAAAGAGTGAGCACGCGGTTGGTTTCACAGACAACCGCTTTCTTAAGGAGCAGATTTCATGATTTGCAACCAACTTGCCTACCTTTTTCTTTTGAAGTACTGTGCAGGAACCTTGTGCATGCTGTTTGAGATATCGCATCTCTTCCAGTAATTCCAAACTTTGCTGATGCAGTGAAAATGGCCACGTCTAATAAATTAAGATCATATAGAACTTCATATTTATTTCCACTCTCATCGTGTTCCAAAATTTGTTTTAAAAGACTTTATTAATAGTAATTGTTTTAGATTTGAAAAGAAGCCAGTTGTACTTCATATGATGGTTGAATTTCATTAAAAGTGAGAAACATTGATCTTGCAAGTTTAAAGAATGCCTTTTTGCCTCAGGAAGGAGGCTTTCGGAGTTTGAAAAGTATGAAGCGTAGTGGCTTTCTTCAAGAGATGCTTCACTGCATGTTAGGTTCCATTTGTGTCACTACAAGTTTTCAAGAGAGTCAGCAGTCCGCATGCCAGCCCAAACTCCTCAAGGCAGGTCTGAGGTGCAGTTTGCACGTGTGCCTTTAGATAATAAGACAGTGAAGGGCAATGTAGGGTACTTCAAAGCTTGGGGCACCCGAGAATATTTCAGGATGACAACTGGCTGTCAGCACAGGCCTATAGCAGGATGCATTTGCATAACCACGACTTAGCTTCAGAAAACTGCGCATGCGCTAGAGTCAAGCCAATAGGCAAGAACGTCAGTATGTGATAACAGCACGTAGAAGGGTGAAACAAGAGACTCAGCTGCTCTGCTTTGTCTACTCTGCTGTTATTTTGTTGTGAGAATTCCTCATGCTTTCTGTGGTGGGAACAAAAAAGATGGAGAGGGGAAGAGAGAGAGGGAGGGAGAGAGAGGAGGGAGGGAGGGAGAAGACAGAGACAGAGACAGAGAGAGGCAGAGACAGAGAGACAGAGAGAGACAGAGTCAGAATGAGACAGAGACACAGAGAGAGACAGAGACACAGAGAGAGAGGGAGAGAGAGAGTGGGAGGGAGAGAGAGAGTGGGAGGGAAGGAGAGAGGGAGGGTGGGAGAGGAGGACAGAGACAGAGAGATAGAGAGAGGAAGAGACAGAGAGAGAGACAGAGACAGAACGAGACAGAGACACATAGAGACAGAGACACAGAGAGAGAGAGAGAGAGAGAGAGACAGGGAGAGAGAGGGAGAGAACCAGCCCTTGGAACCCCTAACACCAACAAGTGCCATAGTTAGCAGGACGCTGAGGCGATTGGCCTGGGGTCCATTGGCATCTGTGGAAACATTGCCTGCCAGGGAGGCAGAGTCCTGAGGAGTTGCTGCCATGAGTCCGCCAGCCTCACCCTGGTTACCTCCCTGGTTGCTTTGAAGGTCCCAGAGACCCGGAACACAGTGTCTGGAGCACAGAGATGCTCAGAAAGGCCTGGAAGTGATAGACAGGCAAATCCTCCTCCCCCCCACAAGAAGGCAGGGTTGTACCTTGGCTATTTATTCTCTTCCACCATGAGCGCAAACAGGTGGGTGGCCTTGTCCAGCACATAGAAAAATTGTGACAGGCGGTGAGGACCTGGAGCAATGGCTGGTTGCTATGGAGACTGTGCTGTGAGGCATGGGATATGCTGCCAGCGTGGACAGTTCAAGATGGGCAAATAGAGCACTGGCCGCCATGGAGTGCTGACCTATGGCAAGGCTTAGGAGAGCGCGGCCAAGAAGCGAAGCATGCAGCGCGTCGTGTTTCGGGAGCAAGCGCCTCCTCCCACTAGGAGACGGCTTAGCAGGCGCTTTGATGGGAGTAGCCTCCCTCTGAGGTGGTGCCTTGGCTCACAGGAAACTAGGAGGTGGAGGACCCTGCACCATGCAAGCCGTAGCCCAGCGATGGCACTCACACTCGACCTCTGCTGATCCAAAGGCTGTGGGGAGGCTGTGTCCCCGATGTGCCCGTTTGGCCTTCTGGAGGAGGAGGTTGGCATGATGCCATGCACACTGCATCTACACTGGCAGTGGCAGTGGGTTCCTTCAGGGCTCTGCCTCACAAGGATCTAGCTGTGGTCGGACAGCCATAAGTATATCCTCCGAGGTAGGCTTCACCTACCCTGTGCCCACTGCTGACCACGCTCACACTGCTAGGCTTTGCGGTGGTTAACGGCTATGTGTGGGATGCCATTAGGAAGAGCATTTGACAGGGGAACCCCCTTCACAGAGGCCCGGGGACAACGGTGGGCCAGGGACAGTGGTGCACCATGGCCCTTTCATGGGCCCGACGGGCCAGAGGACACTGGCACGATTGAGTTGGTTCTGAAGTAAACCCGCTCTGTTGCGCTCATACCCCTGCTTCCTTTTATTTTCTCCTAATGATTCACGTCTAACACGGGGTAGAGGCCGAGGCTTACTTCAGTGTCGCCCATCTTTTCTTTTTCTGGCCTACAAGCCCCCCCCTCCACTCTCTCCGTTTTCCCCTCTCTGCCCAAGCTCCACGAGGTCGTTTGCCATCTCCTGCTGACCTTCCACTCAGTGTAGACGCTGCATTATCCAGCCTGGGGCCAGTGAGGTCAGTTTGTAGCTTTCCCCAGATGCAAGCTGGCAGCGAGCATTCATCCCAGACCCCTGGGGTGTCCTGCAGACTGGCCTCTGCAGTGGGATTCCGCAGACATTGGAGTAGTGATGCAGGTCTGAAAGGGGATTTCAGCCTAACCTCCAACCTCCCGCATTTGGAATAGCTCAAGGCCTGAATTTAGCACACTTGATTTCCAAAGTCGCTGTGACCTTGGCAAGTACCTGCAAGTGACAGGTCCCTTAGACCCAGCCTTCCTCACTGTCTGCCTTTATTTCTCTTCCCCTAGCACAGAGGTAAGTCTTTCAAGAGGCTCTAAACTACAGGTTCTGCTTGCAAAAAAAGAAGAGGAAAGACAACAAGAAAGAGTCAAGACAGTAATTTATGCCAAACTGGGACAGATTAATCAGAGAAAAACATCTGCCCCCCCCCCCAAGATACCTCCATCCATATTTCTACAAAGGCCTAAGGGACTACTTTGTTCGAATTCAACAATTTCTTCTTTTGTCCCTTCTTTTTTGGAGAGTGGGGTCTCTTTTCAATTTTCCATATTTATTTATTTTTAGTTAATTTACAAGTTTGTACAGGGAGGGCCTCACTGTGCAGCTTGGACCCAGAAATCCTCCCGTTTTCAGGCTCCTCAGCTCTGGAATTACAGGTGTGCACCACCACACCCAGACTCAGTCACTGGCTCTGGGACTGGTGCAGCATTTGGGATCGAATCCTGGGCCCTGCACTTGCCGAAGCAGACAGTTAATCTGCTGAGCTATCTTGCCAGCCTTAGAATTTTACATATAATGCTGTTAATGTAGTTTCTCAGAGTAGTGAAATTTACTAAAGCCTCACTTTCACTGTCTCTAGAATCCCAGGTGAGTATAAACAAGAAAATTCATTTCTAACATTTAAAATTGTAGCTTTGGGGACCAGAAAGAAAAGGGTAATCAAAATTTTAAGTCTAGGAAAGCAAAAACTGATATGTTCATTTTTTTCCTCCAATTTAAGTGGGTCTATTTGTTCAGCTGATATGCTTAACATATTTTTGTACAGTGCGAGTTATCAGACTACACAGGGTTAATTTCCTCTCATTTCTGCTTTGTGCTGGTACTAAAGTAACGTTGCCATTCAAGGTTACCTGGAGACCCACCTGGCAGCCAGTCAAATCTCTCCGCATCGCAAGCCAAGAACACTTTCCCCAGGTCCCGGCTCCCTCTCTAGTCTAGGTGGTGCTTTCAGACGGAGGCCCTAATTCTCTTTTCTAAAATTGATACTGCATAAGAGCTTTTCTGCATAACTACCAGAGACACTTAGACTGCTCAGTGACAAGAATTGGCACAGAGCTGCTACCTTAGACAGCTGTGACCTGTTTGGTAACACTCATTATTACTGAATTTAGGGTCTACTAAATGAATTTGTTTCATATATATATATATATATATATATATATATATATATACATATATATATATATATCTTCAAAGATACACAACTAAAAAGCTAGCAAGTTCCAGGCTGAAGTTGTTTTGGTGAGGAAAGGTGAAGCTCAGTAGTGAGGCTTTTTCTTAACTTGTTTTCCAGGTGCTCGTGATCAGATGCACATGCCAAGCCAGCAGGAGGCGCCAGCATTACTGAGCGCACAGCATGTGCATGTGACCATGCTTAGGGATGCTCCAGCACAGTGCCAGCAAGGCCATCTAATATGCATTTTTTTTTTTTAAGATGGCACTCTATTAAAGAATGGCAGATTTAAGTGAAAGTTTCTTGGTGTCAGTTCATGAGATCATCAAGATTGCTATGCTAAGATGTGACCTCCAGTTTTCCCAGTGAAGCTTTATAATGGTCAATGGATTCATTTTTTAAAATGCATTTAGTACAGGGTCTTCAGGGTCTCACTACATAGATTGGATTCTTAATGATCCTCCTGTCTTCAGCCTCCCAAGAGCTGAGATTATAGGCACGTGCCACCATGCCCAGTCTCAGCTGCTATCTCGGAGTGCCCCAGGGGTAGGGCCAGCAAGGCAAGCCCAGGATGGAAGCTTGGTCCCTGTGTTTGCTTAAACAGGTACTTTAGTTGGCTGAACTATCTGGCCGACTCCAGGGATCCAATTTTTAAGACAACCATTATCGATAAGAACAGTGCAAAGGTCATGTTGTATATGTCAATGTGGCTGTAACCAAAGTCATAAGATTAAGCATATTTCCTGAACTGCAGTGCTGATGTTCTGGGTACTGAACCATTACAGCTTGCAGACCAAAGCTAGAAAGTAAGCAGGGTAAGAGGATAGGAAATACTTTAGTGGTTCTGGCCACCAAAGGTCAACAAGGTCTCAGGACAACAAAAATAAGAACATTTTTTATGGGATCTTAATATTTTGGTACTGGACATTAGGGAGATTGTTGAGTTTCAGAGGACAGAGTCAGCCGATGCATGGTGTGCTAGAAAGAGGGTCACCACTTACTCACGATTACACAGAAAGCCAAATGGTCAACCAAGCCTGTGCCCCATCCTGGAAGCTAATGCTATTGGAATATGAGAGGCTCTTCATGTGCCTTGAAAACTAATGCCCAAGTAGACCCAATGACCTTGATCGGTAGCAAGAAGTTTATTTTGATTAACACAGATCTCACTTTAACTTATCCTTGAACATCCACAAAAAAGTGGACCAAAAAATATTAAAAATAATACAGGCTCAATAGTAAAAGATGGCTCCAACCACTGGCCCCTGATGACCAGAACCCAGACAATTACACTTGCTCCTCTGGTCCTTTAAAAGAAGTGTCTTATGTCCACTTAAGGGTAGATAGACATAGCTTTCCGAATCTGTCTTTTCATTTCAGTGCTCATGCTTTGGTCATACATGTTTTCATCTCTTTGTAAAGATTTTCTTCTTTTATTTTTACCTATAGGCTACCAAGCTCTCAGGGAACAGGCAGATGAGCCAATGGAAATGCCTGGGATGTGTCAGCCCCACATGCAGCTGACTCGAGGGGACATTTGTGCCATGCTTTGCACCACGCACTGTACTTTCATTCCAGATAATCATGGGAAGGCAACGTTAGCTTTGTGGGAAATAGACATGGTGATCCAGGCAGAATAATAAAGGTCTTGTGACCTCCCACCAACTTCATGAGAGTCATGGCAGTACACTACCCTATCTTGGATTATTCCTTTTGCAGTGCGCATTACCCTCTTTCTACTCACCTGCTTCTTATTGCCATATCTATTTCAAAGATTTTTCACCATAAACATTGTGACAGTCACATTGCTGGTTGCTGACTACCACATCAGTATGGTTCTCCTTCAGTCCAGCCAGCCCCCCTCCCTGACCACTTTTGCATCCAATCGACAGAAAGTTAATAAAGAGATAAGCTGCCCATTTTCCTTATCTTATCTTGAGGCTGGAATGAAGGTTTCTGACCACCTTGTCTAAGCAGAGAGCACTTTACATCCCTTCCCCCTGCTATGCTTTTACACCCCCTGAAGACAATAGGTCCAAAGGCCTGGAAAGCATGGCAGTACATCTTATAATTCCCAATCATGTTGAAGCCTTGCTCTTGATGAATGACACGCAATGTCTCACACATCCCCAAGCCCTGTCCTGGGTGGACAGCCCCAATTCATTGGTGCTGAACTCTTGTCCTCAAAAGTTCTACTGTGACATTTTTCTTCCAAAGCCCCCTTTTATTATGACACTGTGAAGATCTTAGGGCTTGCACAAATGCTAACTGGCTTAGTCTCTATGAATATTTGTAGTGCTAGGTCTGTTTGTGTTTGTGAAAGTTCACAACTTGAATGTTCGTAAGTTGGGAGGGAATTTATTAGCCTGAGAAGTGTTGCTTTGGAACATCTTGCTTGGAAGAGTACTGTATATTTATTATTTCCCTTAAAGCACTCATTTCTAGGTTTGCCTGGCCCTTAGCACATATTTCAACTTGTCTAGATTGTGCACCTAGTAAAATGATGCACACAAAGGAATCAAACATGGCTGAATAAAGGAGGAGCCACATTGGAGATATTCAGAAAATATCAACTGAGAAGGCACATAACTGGAAGAAAGGGAGGGAAGTGTCCTGATGGCAAAATCTATCTGAAATAAGGAACCTGTATATCAAGAAGAAAAAAAAAAAAAAAAAAAAAACATAGGCATAGGACTTTCTAAAACAGTGAAGTATCCCACAAGGCTGTCTAGGGACTGCCACCTGCTCACGGAGCAGGACCTGACATTTGGGGAAGTTCCAATCGCTCAAAATATGATGGGCTGCGGTGACATGGCAAACTCAAGCCCCCCAGCATCAAGTGGCATATGAAGCCCCTTGCCTCTATGCAACAGAGGCTGCTGCAGCCGAGCAGTGAATTTCACCCCAACACCAGGAGCAAATGATCAGGAAGTGTTTCTCCCCAGGGGCTGATGGTTTTATTTTTTTTGAGCACCACAGAGGCTAAGTGAAATCTCTAGTGACAATGACATTAGGGAGTAAAGATAGTGAGTGGAGCAGCAAGTCCCGCTTTGCCCTGCTCCTAGTAGGAGGGGAGGGATTGGGTGTAGGATTCAGGCATCCTTAGGCCATGACAGGGTGTTGAGTGGGAGTTAACTCTTGCCCCACTAGAAAAGAGAGCGAAGTGGGGAGGGGAGCAGCCTTGGGCTGCCTCCACACAGGTGGCAGAAGCAGTGAGTCAGCTGACAGCACTCCCCTGCCCGGCTCCCTGAAGCATGAGAAGCAGAGCAGTGTGTCAGTGGGGATGGAGCAGTGGAGGTAGGGCAAGAGGGGGACTGGATGCAGGCCTGAGAACCTTGGCTGTGTCCTTCCTCAGGGCCACAGCAATTAGAAGAGCAATGCAGACCCAGGAAGCTTCTGTCTGAAGACTGTGGCCCCAGCGCTCACCCCTGTGGGGCTGAGATCAGCCCCCCAGCCAGGGCTAATCCCACTGCAGCCTCAAGCCCGTTACTCAGAACGTATCTGAACTCTGACTTGGACACTACCACCGAACTGTGCAAAACAAAGGAATTTCATTTTTTGCTGTTTGTTTCATTTTCCCTTTTATGGTTTTTCTTGTTAATTAGGTTTTTAATTTTATTATTTTGTTTAATTCATCTTTTTTCTCTCTGTCTTCCACTTTCTTGATATTGTGGTATCTTCATCTGAGTGAACATTGTGTTGAGTCTTTCTGATTCCCTTCAATTTCCTATTACGCTCTCCTTCGTTCTTTTCCTCCTGTGCTCTTGTCCAGTTTCCCAGCACTTGGATAATCATCCCTTGTCCTTCAGCCATGATTCTACTACATTTATCTTCACTTATCTCTCTTTTTTTGTCACTTATTCCTCTTAAATCCTTCTCTCCAGAGTAAAATCACTATACCAAGGGAAACGCATGGCATACAAGCTTCTGGTGTATGTTTAATTTGGTTACACACCTGTAGATCTTGATCTTTTGGATAAAGATATTAAATTAATGATTATCACAGTTTGTCAGTGTTATGGTTTATGTCTAGTTGTCCCCTCAAAGCCTCATGAGTCATGGGGTGGAGACTTCTATAGATTGAGACTTGACTCATGAGTTACTGGGATTATGTCATTTAGTACTGATCTAGAGTTTGAAATTGGATCCATGATCCCTGGGATTATCTCTTTTAAGTACTTCTGGGATTATGGGTGTAGCCTAAGGTGGATAGGCTGAGGAGGATAGCCTGAATATAATATAAAAAGAGACAGAGACAGACTGAAGCTATTGCTCTCTGCTCCCCTGGTTGGTCGGTTGCCTCTGTCACAATTATTACTCTTTAGCAGCCATGAGCTGGATGTTCTCTGCCCTGTTCCACCCAGCCTTGGGCCAGCCAAATATGGCCTGAAACGTCCAGTAACTGTGAGATAAATAAACCTTTCCTTCCTTCCCTTTGAGTGTCGGGTATT
The DNA here is from genome assembly GCA_004027025.1 of Myocastor coypus. Classification (NCBI taxonomy): domain Eukaryota; kingdom Metazoa; phylum Chordata; class Mammalia; order Rodentia; family Myocastoridae; genus Myocastor; species Myocastor coypus. Next base: position 842 of record PVJA010034301.1, on the reverse strand, counting down.
TGTCCCAGGAACAAGTACAAACTAACTAAGACAGTTAGTTTCTAGGCTATGTTATTGTTATTGCTAATTATAATGCTTTATGCAGTATATCGTACCTGTTGTACTCAGTTGTTCTCCTTGCAAGACAATGCAGTGATTCTCTGATGTCACAATAACCATCACAGTCCAGGACCAACTGAAAATGAAAATGAAATGACCAACTGAAAAGTCCAGAATCATAGCCAACTTTCAACAGAAACCCCTCAAATGAGGCAGAGTTTGGAGTGAAGTATTTTAGTTCTGAAGGAAAACAACCTCGAAACAAAATTGTTATACCTTGCAAGACAATCTTTCAGAATTAATGGAGAAATAAGGTATTTTCATGACAAGAACAACTGAAGAAGTACATCACCACCAGACCAGTTATACAAAATATTCTGAAGGATATTTTAGAAAGAGATAATGAAGATCACAACTTCAAGAACACTAGTAGAAAGAAGCCTCTGTGCAAGACTAGACGGAGGGAGAAACAGAGAATCAAGAAAGAAAAATGATATTACAAAGATAAGCCAGTATATATTCGTTATAACCTTCAATGTAAGTGGTCTCAAAAGAAACAGAGTGGCAGATTGCATCAAGAGACAAGATCCAACGATATGCTAGGCAAAATAACACATTTAACTCAAAAATAAATCCAAAAGTCAAAGCATGGAAAACAGTACTTAATATGGTAATGAATCTTAAAAAGATTTCTAAGGTATAGGTATTCTGTTTTCAGGCAAAGTACCGTTCAAGCCAAGATTGATAGAAAAAAAAAAAAAAAAAAAAAAAAAAAAAAAAAAAAAAAAAAAAAAAAAAAAAAA
>PVJA010034300.1:9333-22761 GCA_004027025.1 Myocastor coypus | reverse complement strand
GGGAAATTGGGACTGCTGTTATATATAGTTTAAATTATATGTTCCTGTTGCTGAGCTTTGTGGCCAAATTAATTTTATGCTATACTACATTAATTATCAACTAAAATTTCCTATTGGGTGTGGTGACACATACCTATTATAATTCCAGCACTTTGGAGGCTAAAACACAGGATAGGAATTCAAGGCCAGCCTAAACTGCCCATATTGCAAAACCTTGTCTCAAAATTTTTTTTTCCTTCCTAAGTCTAATAAAGGATTTTTCAAAGCCTGTACTTTTACCAAACCAAACTAATACCTACATTAAATTTCGCAGTGGTGTTTCATAACTGTGAAAATCTTAATTTTCTCTATCAGGGATTATTAACTCTTTGAACTTTGAGACCTCTGAAGAGATGCATTTCTCCATTACTCAAATGTTTTTTTTTTTATGTTTTTCTTTTTTCTTTTTAAATACAGCCCACAATACCCAACAGAACTCCAGTAATAGCCAGTGCAAGAATTCTTCCCATCATCAAAATGAATATGTTATGGACTTTTTTTTTTTTTTTAGATAAGTACAATACTATATTTTTATTTTTTTTTTTTAATTAATTTTTTTTGGATTTTTTTTTTTTTTTTTTTTAGGAGTTTGAAACAAGAATTCTTCCTTTAGTATTTAGTTTACAAATGATAGACATATTTTGAATGTTTCAACTTGTGGGCCAATAGTTAATTTATAATTCTTTATACCTTCGTTACAAAGGACTACAAGGCCATCATTACAGGTTTTTATGTTAACAAGATTGCCATATATTTCCATGTGTTAAGATCCCAGTGTAGCTAGCCCAGCCTGGCCTGGAACTTCACAGTCCTCCAGGCTCAGCCTCCCTTTTGCGGGCATTATAGGCATTTGCTACCACCCCCAACTGCTACTCTAGTTTTTTGATGAAAGTGTTCTGTTTCAATCATCTTATCTGCTGTGCATGGTGCAAATAACTGGCAGTACAAGCTGCCTTTGAGCTAGTGCAACCTGAATTCTGTTGCTGTCATTCTTGAAGCTGTTCTTAAGAGAAAATCTTGTATTTCAAGTCAGGCATCTCATTTCAAGTCTCCTAAATGCTGTGGTGAACGCTTGATTAAAAACTATTGGACGTATGTCCTTTATTTATTTGTTTGTTTATTTTTGGTTAATTTTCTAAGAGTGAATTTTTTTAATTAAAAGATACTTTTTAAGCTCTGATATTTGTTGCCAACTTGACCTCTAAATGTAGCAATTTACACTGTCAGCAGTGTATCAGAATACTTTTTATCTAGGGGCAGATTTGAAAGGGAGAAGAAACTTGTAAAAATCTTAAGAAAATGAAAGGAGACATTAGTAACTATTCCAGCCAAGAGTGGTATAAATTTTTGTCTGGAATGTGCTGCATATATTGAATGTTTATAAAATGATAAGAATAGTAAGATTCCTTAGAAGTTATTTTTAATATGTATTTATGTGTAAGCTTAACTGTAGTATTATTTTGATGATAAGGGGATAAATAGTATTTTTTTCCCCCTTTAAAAAGGAGATTTTTTTTTTTTTTTTGGCCCGGTATGATGTCTCAGTGGTCTAAAGTGCCTGCTTAGAAAAGCTTAGGTGGCTGCAGTGACTGTGGTTCAATCCCCACATGCTGCCGCCAGCTTTGCCCTCAGGGCAGGCTGAGCTGGCCATAAAAATAAACAAAAAAAGCTAAAAAATAAAATAAAACATAAAAAGGTGATTTAAAAAAATTTTAGAGTGATTATTGAAGCAGAACATTTTCCACTTTTAGTGGTCATTTTCTATGTCTTTGTGACTTGCCTGTGTGTATAGTTTACCCATTTTTAGCATTGATAATGATTGCATGTACTTCAGATTACAAGATAATCAAAGATAACGTTCAGAGTGGTACCAGTTTAAGATCCAGATTATTTGCAAAAAATTTTCAAAGATATTTGGAATTAATAATTTTCCAGTTTATATAATTTATTATATAACTTAATAAAATGAACTTATTGCAACACAAATTTTAGGTAGTGGTAGGACTGCTTTATAAGTTTCTTGACCTCTGGGCCTTGGTTGCCTTGTTTAGAAAGGGAAGGGTTAGAATGGCCAGAGATTGTAACTCATATACAAGGTCTAATCCATTGTGCATATGTAAGTTATAAATGTCTTTGATTAAATTCTCAAAGTGCAAACAAAAAGAGGTGGTTTTACTGATACCTACCATAACTACTGTAACATAGATGGAAAATGTTTGCTGTTTCTGTTCTCCATCAGCATTTTCATGATAGCAAGAAACAAAATATTGGAGTTACATTTGTATTTTTACAAACTGATCTGTTCATTCTTGTGCCTACTTTCTTATCATTCTCTCATTTGTGTGTGTGCGCACACACACGCATAAATGAGAGAAAGTGATTTTTTTTTTTTTTTTTGAACAGCTGGTGGACTAAGAAATAGGGTTAAAAAAAAAAGACAAGATCTCATTGTGTAGTTCAGGCTAGACTTAAAAACTCATTTTGGAGAAAGGATGGCTTCAAAACTCACTGTGAGACTCCTAAGTGCTTGGATTGCAGGCATGTGTCTGTCACAATGCCCAGCTAGATTCTTATTCTTCAGAATATTGTGGTTAAGGATGGCATAATATTTAACTCTATTGATGCAGAAAGAAAAACATCTTCCAACCTGAAAAAACACTTGGACGAGTTTGTGTTCTTTAAAACCGAAGAATGAATTTTAGGAACGAGACGGAGGTTTAGAATAGAATATTTATTGGGATAGAAAGCTTCTGCCCAAGAGAGGAACAGAAGAGGGACACTAATGAGTTGCCCCGGAAATTGTCTTTTTTAGGGTTCTTATAGGGCAAAACCATGTGATAAGGCGGACGTAAGATGAAACTAGGGGAACTTGTTTAGGTGGTTGCGAGGTGGGACAAAGCCACAGTTGGCCAATGAGATTACACAAGCATCATTTTTCAGGTGAAATTGATTAAATTGGGAACAAATTGGGAAGCAAGTCACAGCAAGTGGGCATGAATACAGAATAAAGGTTCTTTCTGTTGGGGTTGGGTGGCTGCATTTCTTTACTCTTTTGTTTCAAGGTCTGGCCACAGGTGGGGTACCTGTCTTTTGCAAAGCTGTATAGTCAAGTTGCTTTCCATATTATCCTCAAGGGCCTGGCCCTATCTGTCTGCCTATAATATTTCTATCTAATTTAGCTTCCTGTAGCACTATTAGTGCAAAAACAGATGTAGAAGTAAGCCATGAAAGAAAGAGCTAGGTGGGTTGAGTAATTTTATATAACAATAGTTGAAGGAAAACTAGATCAGTAGCCAAAGAAAGAAGTGATGAAGGGATGTGTATGTGTCTTAGTTTTTTTTTTTTTTTTTTTGCGCAACTGGGGATTGAATTTAGGCCCTTGTGTTTGCCTGTAATCCCAGCACTTGGGAGAGGCTGAGGTAGGAGGATCAGTGTGAGTTCAAGACCAGCGTGGACTACAAAAGTGAGCTCAAGGCCAGCCTGAACTGCATAGCAAGACCCTTTCTGGAAAAAGACCCTCCCTCCCAAAAAAAAAAGGAAAGAATGAAAGATTTTAAATAGAGAAGCCATCATTTTGTTTTTTAAAAAGATTATTCTGATTGCATTGTGATGTTGTTTTCTCTTACAGCTTTAGACTTGCTCTCCATCCTTAGACAACTAGAACTTAAGACAGGATGACCTGAATCAGGTTAGAAGAATGGGTATAGAAGGGGCCATACCTCAGTGGAATAAGTGCTTGCCTGGCTGGCACAAGGTCCTGCGTTTGATCCCTGGTATCACCACCACCACTACCACCAAAAAAAAAGGGTATAAAAATAAGTTATGAAGCTATCTTGGGAAGCAAAATTAATAAGGATTAAATTAAAATAGCATTTGATACATCAAAATAAATTTACACATAAGATGAATAATAGGGCTGTTAATAATGATAGATGTGTAGTGGTGCCCACCTGTAATCCCTGCACTTAGGGAAGCTGAGGCAGAGGGATCATTGAGCTTGGGATCAGCCTAGGCTACATAGTGAGCTCAAGGCCAGCATGAACTACACACAGCAAGATCCTGCCTCAAAAATGGGTGGGTGGGGAAGAATATAGAGAATAGACATTGGTGCTCTAATTTCTTATGGAAAAATGATGTGGTCACTTTTGGATAAGTTGGATATCAGGTTAGTAATCAGATAATTGCTGAGACTTTGGTAATTTGAAGAGCTGGTCCAACATACCAGTGCTTTTTTTGGTGCCTGTTAAGCCACCAGAACAATGACTCTCTCAGCCATGCACCCCTACCAGTTACTTGACTGGTAAATGTTTGAAGACAAGTCGTTTAATATATTCTCATAATAATAAGGTGGGGAGAAGCTAGTGGGTGGAAGCTGGAGATGCTGCTAAATGTTTTGCATTCCACAGGAAAGCCCGCCCGGCAAGAATTACCCAGCCTCAGATCTGGGTTGATACTGAAATTAAGAAACTAAAACCTAGATGAGAACCCATCGATTATATAAAGACTAGAGACTGTTTGAATACTTAAATCCTAAGTTTTATAGTTTAATAGAAAAGCTAGCAGTCATACTGGGATGATGTCTTAGAAGGGCAGAATCTATAATAAATTTCACATAAAGTAGAAATGGTAGTCGGTGTTAAGGTTTCAGAAACAGTGTAAATTCTTAATGGACTTACTGTTTGCTGAAGCTATTATTCCTTAGAGTCACTCATCCATATTACTTACTGAAACAAAAAGTTTAAAACAAGATTATTACTAAGAAAAGGTTACCTATCTTCTAACCCCTTGAAATTTTTTAAGTCAAGGAACTTGTAGCCACTCTTGAGTCAGCAGCTGGTGCTAGTATGTGTCCCACAGGGCTTTAATTTTATTGTTTGTAAAATTGAGGAATAGACCCAGGGGTTTCTGATGTCACTTCCAGATCAAACATTGCACAAAAAGTGGCCAGTTACAATTTTGTGTCAGGATATACCATTCCCATTGAAAGCTTTAAGCTTTCTTTGTATTTTTATTTTCACTTTTTGCTGTATAACCTTAGCTCAGACTTTTTCACAGGAAGACCTACATTTTGGAGTCATATCCCCATCTTGTGGTCTTTCATAATATTGCTACTAAATTTGTTTTCTACAATCATGGGCACAAGTAGTACTGCCTTTTTGCCTTTTTTTTTTTTTTTTTCCCTTGTTTCAGAACTTTTGTTTGTTTATTTTTATGGCCAGCTCAGCCTGCCCTCAGGGCAGGGCTGGCGCAGCATGTGGTGCCGGGATCGAACCTCAGTCACTGCAGCCGCCTAAGCTTTCCTAAGCAGGCACTTTAGACCACTGAGCCATCCTGCCGGGCCCCAGCACTGCCTTTAATCGCTTAAAATATTAAAGTGCTTCCTATGGTATAACTGCTCCTTCTAAAAGTCATGGTGAAATTCAGCTGCCCTTATAACAGTTTTGAGATGAGACTTTAAGAGGCAATTAGAGGGCTGGCCACATAGCTCAGTGAATTAAAGCCCTTGCTTAGACAGTTGCAGGGATTGGGGTTCCATCCCTGGTGTGCCATGGTGGTGCTTGCCTGTAATCCCAGCACTTGGGAGGCTGAATCACAAGTCTGATCTACATAGTGAGACCTTACAGAGCCTGTACTGAAATACAGCAACAAAAAAGAGGCAACTAGGAGAGTGGAACCATCATAGTTAAATACTTTTTTCATTTTTACAGGACCCCTTTACAAAAGAGGAGGATTGGGCCCCTCTTTTCCTTCTCTTCCCCTTTTCACCATATGATACCATTTACAATGATATGACAATGAGAAAGCTTTCACCAGATGTGGAGCCTTGATTTTAGTCTTCATTGCCTCCTGTGCACTAAATAAAGTTCTGTGGTTTGTGATTCACCTACCTAGTCTTTAGTATTGTTACAGTAGCAGAAAAATGGACTATGCCGGGCGTGGTGGCTCACGCCTGTAATCCCAGCACTCGGGAGGCTGAGGCAGGAGGATTGGTGCGAGTTCGAGACCAGACTGGGCTACAAAAGTGAGCTCAAGGCCAGCCTCAACTGCATAGCGAGACCCTGTCTCAAAAAGTGGCGCACGCCTGTAATCCCAGCACTTGGGAGGCTGAGGCAGGAGGATCGGTGAGAGTTTGAGACCAGCCTGGGCTACAAAAGTGAGCTCAAGGCCAGCCTCAACTGCATACTGAGACCCTGACTCAAAAAGACAAAAAAAAAAAAAAAAAAAAGGACTAATGAGACAGTGCATATTATCTCAGGTTGCTATACTGAACTTTGACATGCATTATCTTTTATCACAGTTTGTTTTGTGAACCAATAGCAAAAGTTTTTTCCTTTCATATTCTAAACCCAAAGATCACAGATAAAAAATTTGACCAAAAGTCAGACAGTTATGCCCTTTTGTAATCCTAGCTACTCAGGAGTCCACAAGTCAAGGCAAACCTGGAAATTTAGCAAGATCTTGAGGTTTTTTTTTTTTTACTTTATTTGACTTTTTAAATTTTTAAATATATTTTTTAATTTTTAAAAAAGGTTTATTTAACTCAGGAGTCGAAGGTCCAGGAGCTTTTGCACTGACATTGGCTTGGCTTTTGTGAGTCCTCCTTCCCTCAGCAGATGTCAGTCACAGGGTAGAGCAGTTACTAAGACAGGTCATAAGGTGAGACAGGGAAGGGAGGTATCAGACCTGGTTGGTGTCTGCTAAAAGCTGTCATAATTAACCAGGGTTGGATGAGAATGGCAACAGTACCCTCTCAGGGCTCAGTGAGTCAAGCACTTTTCAGCAGGCCATACCTTCTAAGGTCCCACCCCTCAGTATCACCATGCTGAGGACTGAGCTTCTGCCCTTGAATCTTTGGGGACAAGTCATATCACACCATTTAACTCTCAGGGTCCGTCAACAGTTACAAGTACTTGTCCAGTGTGTGGTGGAGGTTTCTTTACCCTACATTAGCATCTCCAGTCTATTAGCTCTGAGGTGCAGACAAAAGAAAGACTACAGACCTGCAGACCAAAATTACAACTCCTAAAAGACTCACTGTAACTTTTGTAGAGGGAGATATTCATCCTGTAGTTGGAAAAAAGGTAGAAAGCATTTTTTTTTTCAAACCCTGAGTTTTGATGTGAGGCTGTTTAGTGTTAAATTTTCCGATTTATGACCAATATAGGTACTTGGTTTTGCATGACATTACTTTGCAGTATTTTGTGTATTAAAGCAACATATTAAGTACTTGATAGAAAAAGCCATGTAGGTGAGTTTATAGAGTTTCATTAAACTACACACATCAGGTGAATGGCAGTGCTGTGCACCCGTCTACCCATGACTGCTTTCAAACACAGAAGCTCCCTTATGCTTAATGGATCTTCTCACTCAGAAAACAGGAAATACAAACGAAACAGCATAGTTTATAAAATAAATTTTTCGGCCTGTAGTTTATTAAATGGTAATGTTTGCCTTAATTAACTTTTGTAAGTGCTACATGAATGTCTCAAATGGTAATCAAAAGTGTTAATGGTGATTTCTGTGTTAAGGTTATCAGGTCTTTTTTGAGGTTTTCAGTGCCTCTTTGGGGAAAGATCAATAGTAGTAATCTATTACTGATTTGGTAATTCTGTTTCCACTGGGATATGTGGTTTATGCCAGAGAAACTGAAAAGGCCCTAAAGGAAATAGTAAGTGGGTTCAGGGTACTTTGGCACCTAACAGTGGTGTCAGGTCTTCTGGTTCTTCCTGAAGAGTAAAGATCCAAGGGCCTGGGAGGTGGCTCAATAGCACAACACCTGCCTGGTGAGTACAAGGTCCAGAATTCAATTCCTACTACAGGAAGGAAGGGAGGAAGGAAGGGAGGGAGGGAGGGAGGGAGTCTTTGTTACTCTTCTCTCGTTGCTGGGACAAATACCCAACACTCAAAATTAGGGAAGGAAAGGTTTGTTTAGCTTACAGTTACTGGAGGTTTTAGTCTATATTTTGCTGGCTGTAAGGCAAAGTATAGCACAGGCGGAAAACAACCTTTTATGGCGGCAGCTAAGAGCTAGAGCGAGAAGGGAGAGAGCTAGCAGCTCAGGCAGCTAACTACTCTTCCTTCCTTACATTGAAATGCAAATCACCTGCCCTAGGGCAGGTGCAACACCCATTTGCTTGAGGCTTTCGGGGACACCTATACATAAACCATAACAGAAGGAAGGGAGGAAGGGTCAAAGGATCAATCCAAGACTCATTTATTTTAATCTTTGGTTCTTAACAGACTGGTGCCATTGCTTTTGTCTTAGGGGCCACACATTTTTCATTTATTTATAAAACCTGTTAAGAAAACAAAATGGGATAAGCATATTCAAATGCCAGAATTGTTCTGTGGCTTTAAACATGATGAAAGAGCCAGAATACAATTTTTGTTCCGCTTATGAATATTAACTACAACTATACTTCTAAATTTTAATGGTGGAAAAAAAAATAAAATAAATTTTAATGGTGGGGCCCTGGTTCCCTGAGCACACTGTGTGGGCCTACATGCAAAAAATGTTTTTTTATGGCCAGCTCAGCCTGTCCTGGGGTGGTATAGCTATTGCTGGGGATCGAACCACGGTCCCTGCAGCTGCCCAAGCTTTCCTAAGCAGGTGCTTTAGACCACTGAGCCATCTCGCTGGCCCAAAAAATATTAAATAAGTAAATTTTAATGATGAACAACATAGTTGGTATAGAAGGTTTGTTTGTATGTTTGTTAACAAGACAATGAACCCAGAGCTTTTGCTCTGAGCTATGCTTTCATACCTTAAAAAGGAAAAGTTTTAATTCCTAGACAAGTTTTACCAAGTTGCCCAGGCTGGTTCTCACCTGTAACTTCCTGCAGCAGCCTCCTTACCTGGGATCCAGCTCTGGAGGAGGGAGTGTTCCCATGGGAATCTTCGCAGTAAATACAATAAAGACTTCACTGGAAAGAAAAAAGAAAAACTGGTTAGAGTAGATATGACCACCTGGCAAATTGAATTTTTAAGCCAATAATTTTAGGACAGTCTACATTGCTGAAATATTGAATGAGCAGCAACCATACCAACTCCACTGGATAGGGTAGCACACATCTGTAAGTCTAGCTCTTGGGAGGCTGAGGCAGGAGGATTACAGAGTTCAAGACCAACCTGACCTACATAGTGAGACCTTGTCTCCAGAAAAATAAAAAACCCCTCCATGTATCAAGGTAAAACTGACTTGAGTTGGAGTTACAGCTCTTCTAGCTTTGTCATACATCACTTACTACCAGCGGGTAGAAATGATTGACATTTTCAATAAAATCCATTCTGATCATAGAGCAGACTTTTCCAGTGACTTCTCTTAGTATCCATTCTTAGACTCTTTCATTAGTATTTTGTAAGGGATATAAAGTTCCAAAACCTTAACTGGGTCTCTGAAACTACAGATAGTGTTGCACTGCTTTTTTCTATCTATCTATCTCTCTATCTATCTATCTCTCTATCTATCTACCTATCTATCTATGTCTCTATCTCTCTCTCTCTCTATCTATCTATCTATTTTTTTTTTTTTTTCTTAAAAGTGCATTAGGATGGCTCAGTGGTCTAAGGCACCTGCAGTCAGCTGCAGGGACCACAGTTCGATCCCCAGCAACACATGCTGCGCCAGCCCTGCCCTCAGGGCAGGCTGAGCCGGCCATAAAAATAAATAAACAAACAAACAAAAGTTCTGAAACAAGAAAAAAAAAAGTGCATTGTAATAAAAATTTTGTGGAATATAGTCTCAAAATACAGTCTCTTGTGATGTAAGATGATACGGTGCCTACATGGGGAGATAAGTGAGGCTAATTGTATGTCATATAGTATAAGGATTAACTTGAATACAAACACTACAGGACTGCGATTTGATATGTAATGTGGCTTCAGGTGACTAACAAATGGGTAGCATATACAATGTGGGTACACTGGGCAAAAGGATGATTCATGCATATATCCCAGGTGAGACTGGTAAAGCACAAGATTTTATCTTTGTGTTTGGAATGACACATAACTTTAAACATACCTACTTCTGGAATTCTTAGACTCCAGGTAACAAACTGTAGAAGGTAAAACCTTCATAAGGAAGGACTGCTGTAATTTAGATGTGAGATTGATTGGTTTAAGTAAAAAGCTTAGTAACAAAAGATTCTAAGATGGAACTGCACTGTGAATTTTTAACTGGCAAGGTGATTGTGATAGATATACAAGTTTAGAATCCATTCTTGGATTTTGTGATACTATTCAAGCCTTTTTCTTTTCTTCTTCACCCTACTGTTGAAAGTTAAATCCAAGATATCTTTAGGGATTACTGTTACTTGATCTGTAGATTTTTATTTCTTTTTTTATTTTTTTGGTCTCTTTGAGACAGAGTCTCACTATGCAGTTCAGACTGACCTTACGCTCACTTTTGTAGCCCAGGCTGGTGTCGAACTCATACCGATCCTCCTGCCTCAGCCTCCCAAGTGCTGGGATTACAGGCGTGCGCCACCACGCCTGGCTCTAGATTTTTATTTTTATTACTTTTCTTTTTGAGACAAAGTATCACTATACAGCTCAGGCTGTTCTTGAGCTCACTTTGTAGCCCAGTCTGGTCTTGAACTCTGATACTGTTAGTTCCGGGGGACGTCGGGAGAAGGATGAGCCAAGAGTTGGTGCCTCAAAGTGTAACAGCGCTCTTTTAGCAGTGACCCCAGAGTGGCCGTGTGCGTGGGTTTTTATAGGGTGCTTATGCTAATGAGGGATTCAGCAAGCAGGTTTTACAGAAGCCAGTAGCGTACGTCATTCAGGGGATTAGAGGAGGTGATTGGGGTGTTTCGGAATGGCGCGAGTCCCGCGGGCAGCCAATGGGAGAGTGAGCTCGCGGGCAGCCTATGGGAGTGCGAGCCCGCGGGCAGCCTATGGGAGTGCGGTGACCTCATCCTAACCAAGGGGGGGGGTTAGGGTGGGGGGGTGGGGTCGAAACTTAAACGTTTTCAGGAAATGAAGACTTTAGGAGATAGAAACTTAACTAAGGTCTTAACAGGAACTAAGCAAACAGGAGCTACGTTAATTAATATCTCCACAGGAACTAATCAACAGTAACTAAGCAAACAGGGGTTCAGATGCAGGGGCAAACATAATATAGGCCAGTCCTAACAATACCCTCCTAACTCAGCCTCCCAAGTGCTGGGATTACTAGCATCACCCGTCATGTCCCGCCGTTCTACCCTAAATGAAGTTATTACTTTATTATTTTTTTTTTTACAGATTTTTTTTTTAAGAATTTTTTATTTTATTTATTATTTTTTTCTTGTTTCAGAACCTTTGTTTATTCACTCATTTTTATGGCCGGCTCAGCCCACCCTGAGGGCAGGGCTGGCGCAGCATATGGTGCCGAGGATAGAACCGCGGTCCCTGAAGCTGCCCAAGCTTCCCCAAGCAGGCGCTTTAGACCACTGAGCCATCCCGCCGGGCCCCCTGAAGTATTACTTTAAATATAGTATTTGTATCTAGTGTGGAAGGAAAGAACTTTATTATTTTTTTAATTATTTTATTTTTTCTTGTTTCAGAAATTTTGTTTGTTTGTTTATTTATTTATATGGCTGGCTCAGCCTGCCCTGAGGGCAGGGCTGGCGCAGCACGTGGTGCCGGGGATCATCGAACTGCGGTCCCTGCAGCCGCCTGTAGGCGCTTTAGACCACTGAACCATCCTGTGAGGCCCCAGGAAAGAACTTTAAAATAATATGTTATGAACTTTTTTTTTTGATGACCCATTTGGGACCCCTTCTGTCTCAGGAGCTATTGCTATTCCCCATTCTTTTTTTTTTTTTTTTTCCACCAATAAGTTTTCCTGCTCTTAAAAAAGAAATATGTTTTCATGTAAAAAGTCTGACTGCATTCCCTCTACTACTCAGTTCTTTAGTTAACACTAGCATTGTGGCCAGTCACATTGGGCAACATCGAACTATGTTATGTGATTTTTATTTAATTTTAATTTTTTTTAGTCTTTTTGATACAAGGTCTTGCTATGCAGATCAGGCTGCTTTTGTAGCCCAGGCTGGTCTCAAACCTGCATCAATTCTCCTGCCTCAGCCTCCCAAGTGCTGGGATTACAGGCGTGTGCTACCACGCCTGGCCCTATAAGTAATTTTTTAAATCGTCATTTTCTTTATTTAGTTCCTAGTCCAGTGAAAAATAGCAATCTAGTACTCTTCCATACTCTCGTGTCTTAGGCATGTAATAAATTTTCTGTATTCCTTTTCTGGCTTAAAAATATGTAGCTAAGGCCACAGATATATAGCTTAGCAGTATAATGACTGCCTAGTAAGCTCAAGGTGCTGAGTTTAATTCTGAGTACAAAAAAAAAAGAAAAACAACATATCTAAAGCTTGACTGTGTGGCATAATCTGTATTCATTCACCAGTACCTGGTTAAAACAGTGTGTTGTGTGTGTGTTTCAAGCTGAGGCACTTTATAAAGAGAATTCTGGGCATACTGTCTTATTCTGTATGTCTGTGCTTCAATGTGAATCCTTCCAGATGAAGGACTTAAGAAATTATGAAATCCCATTTGATCTGGTGTGAATGTGCCATCTGAATTTTAATGTGTCTTATAAGTATCTTTCAATAAATTTTTTCACACCAGAGTCAGTTGGCTAATGGCTAACCATTGTCTTTTAAAAGAAACATGTTTGAAGTTTAAAGTTTATAGAAAAATTGCAAACATGATGCAGAAAATTTTCAGTTTATTACTGACATCTTAACATTATTCTGGTACATTGGTAAGAAAATGAAGATAGGGCACAGTTGGGACAGAATAATTGCAAAATTATGTCTGATAAGGAATTTGAATTTAGAATATGAAAAGGTTGGGATGATAGCTTGGCAATCTGAGTGCTTGCCTGGCAAGCTCAAGGACCTTGATTTGGTAAGATCCTGAAAATATAATCCTAAAGGACAATCATCAAACTATAAGACTTCTCTAAAAGAAATAGATGAAAAAAAAAAAAAAAAGAAAAGAAATACATGAAAGATGCTTAGCATTGTTTTTTTTCTTTAGGAACATAAAACTACAAGATGCCATTACACATTTAATAGAATAGCATGCATTTTAAATGGTGATGATGCCATTTGTTAGAGGGAATGGAGAAGAACTAGAATTCTCATACTTACCTTACAACCCAGTAGTTTCACTCCTAGTTTTTAAGAATTGCTTAATCTGGGGTCGGGGAGATAGCTCAGAATAAGTGCTTGCCTGGCAAGCATAGGTACTGAGTTCAATCCCCAGTACTTAAAAAAAAAAAAAAAATTGCTTAATCCTAGAAATAAGGATTGCTTAAAAGGTATATGCTTGACACATCCTCAAAAAACCAAGGCACCCTTGATGAAAAGGCAAAAAAAAAAAAAAAAAAA
>PVJA010034299.1:0-22512 GCA_004027025.1 Myocastor coypus | reverse complement strand
TTTTTTTTTTTTTTTTTTTTTTTTTTTTTTTTTTTTTTTTTTTTTTTTTTTTTTTTTTTTTTGTCTTTTTGAGACAGGGTCTCACTATGCAGTTCAGGCTGGCCTTGAGCTCACTTTTGTAGCTCAGGCTGGTCTCGAACTCACACCGATCCTCCTGTCTCAGCCTCCCGAGTGCTGGGATTACAGGTGTGTGCCACCACACCCGGCTAATGAAGCTTTTAGAACTTAGAAGTTTATATATCACAAAAATCCCTGTGTACTTTCCCAGATGACATCTGTGAAGCTTTGTTTTTGAGGGATCTGACCATGTTACCCTGGCTGGGCCTGGAGGCATACATCACCATGTCCAGCTGATCACATTTCCCACAGCTTCGTGTATATTTTTATCAAACCCTTTTTAGTATATATTTCTAGTGCTTTTGCTATCATTTAAGCTAAAGAAGACCCAGATGAAGAACTGTATGAAACTATACCTAAAATTTTCTCAAAAGGCTGATTCACAAAATTAAAAGCATAGAAAAAATTTATTAAGTTACTTTTATTTTTAATTTAATTTTATTTATTATTATTATTATTACTATTATTATTATTATTGTCTTTTTGAGACAGGGTCTCCCTATGCAGTTCAGGCTAGCCTTCAGCTCACTTTTATAGCTCAGGCTGGTCTCAAACTCACACTGATCTTCCTGTCTCAGCCTCCCAAGTGCCGGGATTACAGGCATGAGCCACCATGCTCGGCTTATTTTATTTATTTATTTATTTTAGGGAAGGGTCTACAGGGACAGGGTGTTCAGGTTCTCACTACTAGATCAAACTCATAGTGATTCACCTATTTACAGCCTCCCAAGAGCTGGGATTATAGGTGGGCACCACCATGCCCAGTCTCCATTGCGTCTCAGTGCACCTGGGGGGTGGAGCTGGCATGGCAGGCCTGGGGGTTGAACCATACCTGCCTGTTAAGTTACTTTTAGGTTCTGAATATATTTAATAACTTTGATTTTGCCCTTTAACTTTGAAATAAGGATATTCTCATTGTTTGGCAAAAAAAAAAAAAAAAAAAAAAAAAAAAAAAAAAAAAAAAAAAAAAAAAAAAAAAAGAAAAGAAAAAGAAAAAAACAGTTGACTTAAAAGCCTACCTATTGATTGAAAATTCAAGCAAACATTCACTATATCATGGTGATTGTAATGAGTAATACTTTGCTGAGCTATGTCTATAATAAGAGTAATACATATGATTTAAACATTCTTATGGTGTTTGCTGTCAAGTTTAGATAATTGCTTTGTTTGTTATAGAGCAAAATTATTGCTATGAGTACATTAACCTAGGTTAAGAGTCTCTGCTAATCTTTTTTCATTAATGATAGTTATAATTTTCAAACCAGGTAAAGTTTTTATATATATGTATCTTAGACATTTTGTACGTTACTGCCTATTATAAGGAGGCATTCAGTGGAATGAGTATGATGAGTAAATACTATAGACACATTTAGACTGATGGTGATAAACTCAGATTTCTCCATCATGGCCTCAAGATAACAATAAAACTTAGATTATAGTTAAATGGATACTTAGTTCACAGTGAAACAGTTGTTAAATTTATATAATACAGATATTGCTAGAACATAAAGCATACAATACATAGTTAAAAGTATATGAAAGGAAAAACAGGACACTAGCAAGTATTAGTGAATAACTGAAAGGCTTTAAATTGAGGATTACTGATTTGTGCTTTTATCCCTGTGCATCAGGAATTGGAAAGAGAGAGGATATTATGATTACTTCGGAGCCTTCTCATGACAGTTTCGTGGTATCCAAAGCTGACAATGTGAAACTAATGAATCTGTCTTTGATACAACAAGGGACTGTTGATGGCATTGTGGTGGTAGAGTCTGGCCACATGACTCTAGAAAACTGTGTGTTAAAATGCGAAGGAACAGGAGTGTGTGTTCTTACAGGGGCTACTTTGACAATTACAGACAGTGAAATAACTGGTGCCCAGGTATTTTATTCTATAAAAACTAAGAGTTTCCATAACTATAGATAACAACTTTCAGGGATCTTAATGTATAAAAGGTAATAATACTTTTGTATGGAAATATTCTTCAGCCGGGCGTGGTGGCTCATGCCTGTAATCCCAGCACTTGGGAGGCTGAGGCAGGAGGATTGGTGCGAGTTCGAGACCAGCCTGGGCTACAAAAGTGAGTGCAGGACCAGCCTCAACTGCATAGTGAGACCCTGTCTCAAAAAGACAAAAAAGAAAAAAAAAAAAGGAAATATTCTTCAACTTCAAAACTGGGAGAACTGAGAAAGGAAAGAGCAGGAATCTGATCTTAAGGAACAGATTAAGAGAATTAAAAATGTTTATATTATCCATCTGAAAAAATGTCTGGGCTCAGATCTGTAAAATGGGCCAGTTGGGGGTGGGCCACCTCTCTTGGCCCTCTCAAGAGAAGCTTAAGTGTTTCCAGTTGCAGGAGATAAGTGCCTCTCCTGAGGGCCTGTACTCTATTTTTCTGAGTGTGTACTTCTATATTTCTGCCCAGTAAGTCCTTTTATACCAATTAAAAAAAAAAAAAAACTGGTAGAAATCAACAGCGTCATTAAACATAGAGGAAGAGTGAACTACCTGTGTATCCAAACTAAGACATTAGTTTTAACTATAATTTTTTAAAAATTTGAAATCAGATCATGAGTCCATATGTAGTGGTTTACTTTTAAAGAAATAAATACTTGAGCCGGGCGTGGTGACACACGCCTGTAATCCCAGCACTTGGGAGGCTGAGGCAGGAGGATCGGTGTGAGTTCGAGACCAGCCTGGACTACAAAAGTGAGCTCAAGGCCAGCCTTAACTGTATAGTGAGATCCTGTCTCAAAAAGACAAAAAAAAAAAAAGAAAAGAAAAGAAATACTTATAAGCCACCTGACATTGCTTGTAAGATATTATAATTAGTTCTGAACACTTTTGAATAATTGGAACATAGAAAATTCTAGTTTCCAGATAACACCACAAAGACCATTAAAAGAACAAGAAAGGGGCCTGGCGGAATGGCTCAGTGGTCTAAAGTGCCTGCTTGGGAAAGCTTGGGTGGCTTCAGGGACCGTGGTTCGATCCCCGGCACCACATGCTGCGCCAGCCCTGCCCTCAGGGCGCGGGCTGAGCGGGCCATAAAAATAAGTGAATAAACAAATAAAGGTTCTGAAACAAGAAAAAAATAAAATTAAAAAAAAAATAAAAGAACAAGAAAGCTGAATAAGGATTTAAACAGCAATAGAAGAACAAGCACGTTTAGGATGACTTCTTCTCAATCCCCACTAAAATGAAAAAAAAAGGAAACTACTCTCGCAGCAGTGTTCGGGCAGTGCAGTGGATGTGAATTCAATGATGCGAAATAACTACTGAACATACTGTGTAGTGGGCTTCTGGCCTCCTTTCTCCAGGTTGCAGCTGGCTGGGAGGGTAGGGTAATAGACTGACTCCTTCTATGGCTGATTTTCAGAGACAGACGTTTTTCAGCATTTTAAAAACATTCCCTCTGTAATAAATTGTTGCACACATTGTCACGTATTTCTGTGTCACTTAGTGTTTGGATTTCTAAAACACAAATACAGTTTAGGGGCTGAGGATATAGCTCAGTAGTAGAGCACCTGGCTAGTAGTTGTGGGTTCAATCCACAGCAAAAAGTAAATAACTACAACTGTCAAGTGTCAACAGTATTTTGTCGAGTAACTTGTGTCTCATGAATTCTTTTCTTTGCTCTTAATTTATAGGGGGCTGGTGTTGAACTGTATCCCGGCAGCACAGCTATTTTAGAAAGGAATGAGATTCACCACTGCAATAACTTCAGAGCCAGTGATGGTTCAAAAAGCACTTTGGGTGGAGTTAATGTCAAGGTATCACCTTAGTTCTTTCAGTTCTTACATAAAAGTTATAAAAATCTTTTTTTTTTGTCTTTTTGAGACAGGGTCTCACTATGCAGTTCAGGCTGGCCTTGAGCTCACTTTTGTAGCCCAGGCTGGTCTCGAACTCGCACCAATCCTCCTGCCTCAGCCTCCCGAGCGCTGGGATTACAGGCGTGCGCCACCACGCCTGGCAAAAGTTATAAAAATCTTAAATAATTATTAGATATGTACTAAAACATTAGTTTTAGCATTAAAATTTAGTTTAAATGCTATTGATTTGGAAAATATTATAAGGCAAAAAAATGATTGAACAATGGCTGATGGAAAATAAATTTAGTTCTGTGATTTAATAATTTCAATTTAAACTCTTCATAAGTAACTTTGAATATGACAAACTAGATTGGTTTTGCTCTTATATTGTTATTTGTTAATTAGACATATAATGCCTTTCAAAAAGTCAAACAAACTGAGCCAGCAAATATGAAATGGTTCAACTCCTTCAAAATTGTATAAAGTGACCTGACCTGTCTTCCTGGGTCCCACTTTAGACTTTGTGATCAGTAAGTTTTATCCTGATAAAGTTTTTCCTAGATCATTTATTTATTTATTTATTTGATGTATTTAGTACAGGGTCTACAAGGTCTCACCACACAGAGATTTATAGTGATTCTCCTGTTTTTAGTCTCCTAAGTGCTGGCATTACAGGCATGTACCACCATGCTCAGTCTCATTCGAATCTCAGTGTGCCCTGGGAGTGGGGCATGCACAGAAGCTAGGGACTGAGCCCTTGTCCCTGTGTCTGCCTAAGCAGGGGCCTTCATTAATTCTTTTATTATTGATACACATTTTGTCTCCTCAAATAGATTTTAAATCACATAAAGTACTGCTTATCTAAAATCCTTGGGACCAGAAGGGTTTCAGATTTGATTTTTTTTTTTTTTTTTTTTTTTTTTTTTTTTTTTTTTTTTTTTTTTTTTTTTTTTTTTTTGTCTTTTTGAAACAGGGTCTCACTATGCAGTTCAGGTTGGCCTTGAGCTCACTTTTGTAGCCCAGGCTGGTCTCGAACTCAGCACTGATCCTCCTGCTTCAGCCTCCCAAGTGCTGGGACTACAGGTGTGCACTACTGCACCTGGCTTCAGATTTGATTTTTTTAAAGAGATATCTTGGGCCTAAAGATGAAATTCTTAATATTCAATATTCATTTTTTTTTTTTTTCAGAACTGGGGATTGAACTCAGGTCCTTGTGCTTGCAGGGCAAGGACTTACTCTACTGAGCTATTTCCCCAGCCCCTTCTCAATATACATTTTCCAAAGGTAGTTTCATTCTCTCTCTCTCTCTCTCTCTCTCTCTCTATATATATATATATATATATATATATATATATATATATTTTTTTTTTTTTTTTTTTTTTCCAGGACTAGTGTTTGAACTCATGACCTTACTCTTGCCAGGTGAGCACTTGTGTCACAGAGCTATCTCCCCAGCTCCAATATTTTAAGTAATTTTGAGCATGAAAAAATGCTGTATGGGGAGCCAGCAAGATAGCTCAGTGGTCTCAGCACCTGCTTAGGCAAGCTTAGGCAACCACAGGGACTGAGGTTCGATTCCCGGCACCACATGCTGTGCCAGCCCCACTCCCAGGGCAGGCTGAGCCAACCATAACATAAATAAATAAAGGTTTTTTTTTTTTTTAAAGCAAAAAGAAAGTTGCATGGTATGGAATTTTCCACTTTTATAATTTCAGCACTCTGGTTTCTAGAGCTCTTTGGATTAGAGATGTTCAACTTGTACTAGGAAACTTCCCCAGC
This sequence comes from Myocastor coypus, assembly GCA_004027025.1. Lineage (NCBI taxonomy): Eukaryota > Metazoa > Chordata > Mammalia > Rodentia > Myocastoridae > Myocastor > Myocastor coypus. The sequence goes on along the minus strand of PVJA010034299.1, from coordinate 16,803 downwards.
CCACCCAGGAGCATGAATGTAGATGCTAAATCAGAAAACTGGCCAGAAATACTGTAAAAATGGAGCACCATGTGGACAGTTTGGGAATCTTTATGTTAAACATCCCCCACTCCCCTAAGGTCTAGCCTGGAACTTATGACGCAGCCAGGCCCACCTCCAATTCATGGCAGTCCTCTCTGACTCAGTCTCCTGAATGCTGAGATTTCAGGCATTAAACATTTTTTCAGTTCTTAAGTATTTTCAAATTTTTCAGTGGTTCTCACATGTTAACATGTGTCACAACTACTCATGAGTGACCAGCCCTGGTTTCCAGTGTACGCGGGAGGAGATCTGAGGACTTGGAGGACTTGTCCTAGGAACTTGGCCGGCGCTGCTAAGGCTGCTGACCAGTGCTTCAGAACCATGTCGACTGACTCAGTGAGCGCAGGGCAGAGGCATAGAATCACCTGCTGTCTTCTTAGGCCTGCAGAATCATGAGCCTTATTTAAAATAAGTCAGAATCTGATTTTAAAGGAGATCTCCAAGTGACTTGCATATAAAGTTTAATAAATATTATAGACTTTTATAAATCTTACTGAAACTTGCCAGATCTTTCTCCTTTGTCTTCTCTAACCTCATCTTCCATTCTTTTTCTGATCTATTATATTCAGAGCCTACAAGCTTTTTTATGTTTCCAGAAATTATTAAGCTTTTTGTAGCTGCTACCCCTACATTAAACACTTCCTATAGCTCTGTAGGTGGTGAATAACCACTCATTACTTATATATGAATATAACTGCACCTCTTCAAAACAGCCATGGCCACAGGAGCCCTCTGCTTTTAAGTGGAGCTTCTCCCAGCCTTGCTATATCTATCCCATTGCCCTATTTTATTTTTTCCATGTCACATGTTCTCTGAAGTGATTTTTTTTCATGTTTTATCATACTCTATTAGAGGTCATCTTCATGTACTGTTGTTCTATCCCCATATAGAATCAGTTACTTTATCAAAAGCTGATAAACAGTACCTTCAAATTTTATTTACTACTTTTTATTCTTTCCTTTACTACTTCATTAAACATTTGTATTTATTTTTTTTTTTTGAGACAGTCCCATTATGCAGTTCAGGCTGGCCTTGAGCTCATTTTTGTAGCCCAGGCTGGTCTCCAACTCACACTGATCCTCCTGCCTCAGCCTCTTAAGTGCTGGGGTTACAGGTGTGTGCTACCATGCCCAACCAAACATTTATACTTATTTTTTTTCTTGTTTCAGAACTTTTGTTTGTTTATTTATTTATTTTTATGGCCTGCTCAGCCTGCCCAGAGGGCAGGGCTGGCGTAGCATGTGGTGCTGGGGATCGAACCACGGTCCCTGCAGCCACCTAAGCTTTCCTAAGCAGGCGCTTTAGACCACTGAGCCATCCTGCTGGGCCCTGTATTTAATATTAATGTGAAGAAACCACATTTGTTCAAAACTAGTTTTATTGTTTTAAAGACATTTGTTAACCCAAGAGTAATGTCTGGAGTAGTTTTGTATTTTCATCTAAATTCTCTGTCAGAATTACTGAAAACGAAATTTCCTTCAATAATTTAACAGGCTCTTCCAGCGCCCAAATTGAAGATGACTAATAATCATATTTACAGCAACAATGGCTATGGAGTAAGCATTCTTCAACCAACTGAACAGTTTTTTATTGTAGCAGAAGATGTTCTCAGTGAAGGGGCTGCTTCAGGAGATAAAATAGATGACAAAATGATCAGAATAATGCAAAACCTGAATCTGGAAATGAATAATAACAAAATTGAGACAAATTTATAGGGGGATATCAGAATAGGCACTAATTAAAGCATCTGGACAAATGTTAAATTTTTATGCTTCATACATTTAACGAATTGAATATATCCCACAGACATTGTAATTTTAATTAAGTCCAAAGCTTATTAAAATATTAAAATAGTAAATGGTTTCATTGATTTCTGTTAACATGTTTTAAAATAACTGCCTTATTGAGATACAATTCAAATGCTATAAAACTCACCCTTTAAAAATTATATAAACCAGTGCTAGAGAGGTAGCTTGTAGCGTACTTGCCAAAAACGTGCGAGGCTCTGGGTCCAACACCCAGCATGGCTAAAAGCAAGAAAAGTACAGAGCCTTAGGTTTTTCAGCATAGCACAACACAGCACAGCAGAGATGCAGATGTAAAAGAAAGGGAGGAGGGCTTTATTGCCATTGAGGACGTGGAGAGGGTCAAGGGTGGGGAGGTGGGGGTGCAGTCCTCTGACCTGAGGCAGGAAGGCTGGGAGTTTATGGACTTCACTAGGGGTGGGGCTTGAGGGGCAGGTTCAGTGACACACAAGGACCTGACTGGGGGTCCCCTTGGGTGCGCCAGAAAGGTCTAGGACTGGGGTGGGGAAGGAGGAGGAAGTGCTCATTGGGTAGATAAGCTGTTGCTTCTGGGATTCAGCCATAGTGAATCAGGGCTGTGATAATGTAGCAGTTTGTACTTGGGCTGGAGCAAATCACAAAGTAGTCTTTTTAGTGAGTTTTTACTGTGTAGTTTAATAATCATATTTAATTCCAGAAACAGTATGGCTCTAAGCACTGTTTTAATGCTTATGTTAAAAAGTAGTCAAGTGTTCTATACAGGTAAACTTAGGGTCAATTTCTAATGATATATGTTAGTAATTAGACTAAAGTGATAGGCCACTATATTAAAATATTGGGCTTACCTGCAAGAAGCAAGGAAATCCCAGATGAAAGAGATGAATAATATAAAAATGTGCCGGGCGTGGTGGCTCACGCCTGTAATCCTAGCACTTGGGAGGCTGAGACAGGAGGATTGGTGCGAGTTTGAGACCAGCCTGAGCTACAAAAGTGAGCTCAAGGCCAGCCTCAACTGCATAGTGAGACCCTGTCTCAAAAAGACAAAAAAAAAAAATAAAATAAAATAAAAATAAAAATGTTGCTCTTCATGTTCAACGAGCAGCACAGAGTTGCAGAGCTGAGAGGTGTTTCTTCTTAGTACTCAGCATAGGGCAGTAGGGGGCGCTTCATATGAGAAATGCCAGTTCCTTTCATCTTATTTCACCAGGCTATGGTGTCTGTTAAAAATTACCACAAGGTCAAATAGAGTGCTTCTTAATTCAAAATTACTATGTTCAGATTCCAAACAAGAGCAGAGACCTTTCTACAAAGCTGCACACATTACTTCAACTTGCATGCTTTGAGCTAGATTTGAATATGGCACTAGAAATATCTTTTTTTTTTTTTTTTTTTTTGGCTTTTTGAGACAGGGTCTCACTGTGCAGTTCAGGCTGGCTTTGAGCTCACTTTTGTAGCCCAGGCTGGTCTCGAACTCGCAGCGATCCTCCTGCCTCAGCCTCCCAAGTGCTGGGATTACAGGTGTGAGCCACCACGCCCGGCGGCACTAGAAATATCTTTAAAAAATAGGGGGCCTGTGGACTGGCACAGTTGTTTAGGCATCCATTCAGGCAAAGGCAGTCCAGCGCAGGGGACCTGGGTTCGATCCCCTGATCTACAGGCCCCACCCACTGTGCTCTGAAAGCATCTGAGACAGACAAAAAAAAAAAAGGTCTTCTCAACTTTAGGCTGGGTATTGGGGCGCACACCTGCAATCCCAGCACTTGGGAGGCTGAGGCAGGAGGATCGGTGTGAATTTGAGACCAACCTGGGCTACAAAAACTGAGCTTAAGGCCAGCCTGAACTGCATAGTGAGACCCTGTCTCAAAAAGACAAAATAAAAACAAACAAATAATAAAATGATCTGTGACAATAGGTCCTATAGAAGTTATAAGGTCAAATAGATTGAGAACCTATGTCCTTTTTTTCTTTTTTGGCCAGCTCAGCCTACCCCAAGGGTGGGATTGGTGTGGCAAATAATGCCAGGGACTGAACCACGGTCCCTTGTGCCTGCCTAAGCTTGCCTAAGCAGGCACTTTAGACAGCTGAGCTATCTTGCCGGCCTTATATGATTTTTTTTTTTTTTTTGTCTTTTTGAGACAGGGTCTCACTGTGCAGTTCAGGCTGGCCTTGAGCTCACTTTTGTAGCCCAGGCTGGTCTCGAACTTGCACCGATCCTCCTGCCTCAGCCTCCCAAGTGCTGGGATTACAGGCGTGCGCCACCACGCCCGGCCCTTATATGATTTTTTAAAAAATATTTATTTCAAATAGGGTTTTGCTATGAAGTTCAGACTTGTAGTGGTCTTACTGTCTTAACCTCGCCAGTGCTGGAATTATAGGTATGTGCCACCACACCCAGTTTTGGGGCTAGCATGATGAGCCTGGGGTTCCTGAGCCAGCATGGCATATGGTACCAGGGATTGAACTCAGGTCCTTGTGCTTGCCAAGCAGCTGCTTAGACCACTAAGCTGTCTCCCCAGCACTAGAACTTATATTCTAATAAAATAGTTGCTTAGTTACTTTTTACTTGTTGCTGGGACAAATACACGACACTCAAGATGAAGGAAGGAAAGGTTTATTTAGCTCACAGTTTGTGGAGGTTTCAGTTCATATTCGTTTGGCCCAAGGCTGAGTGGAATGGGAGAGAGCATCCAGTTCATGGCGGTGGAACAGCAAAAATCAAGACAAAGGCAGCCAACCAAACAGGCCAGCAGTGCAATAGCCCAAGTTTGTCTTTCTGTCTATTACATCAGACTCTCTGCCTTAGCCTATCCATCTCAGGCCACACCTATAATTCTCAGCAGTACTCAGACCCATAATCTCATCAGTACCAAAATACATAATCCCAGTGGATCATGAGTCAAATCCCAATCTATAGAAGTCCCCGCCCAATGATTACATGAGGCTTTGGAGGGACAACTAGACACAAACCATAATATTCCGCACCTGGACCCCAAAGTCTCATACTGTAGTAACAGAGATAAGATTGAAGAGCAGTTGGTGTCCCTAGAAGTAGTGAATTATAGACAGAACTCAAGGAGGCCTGCCTTCTGTTGCTAGGGAGTCTTGGAAAGCTGAGGCCTGAAGCTTCGGGGGGGAGCTCCTCCTGTGGGTGCCCTGTCCTTGAATTATAGACAGAGCCCAGGGAGCACTGCCTTCTGTTGCCTGAGATTCCCAGAGAGCTGGGGTCATGGTGGCTCTTTCCATGGATGGCCTATTCTTTGTTTATCTGCTACATGACACCAATGGTTGCCTCCTCCCCTGCTTAAAGTACTATTTATTAGCATTTGCGTGAGCTGTGTGTCTGGAAGCATTTTCGTGAGGTACGTGTCTGGAATATGCTGTGTCTATTAAAGTAGTGACATATACTCCTTAGCCATTTTGTTTTTCCTTAGCCATTTTTTTAATGCTAAATAAAAAGAAGAGCCTTCTGAGGCTCTGGGCTCACTAAGGAAGAGAAATCTCAATGAGTCCTCTGAAGCTACATTCATTGGGTCTTCTCGTCATTTCTTTCGGCACTGGACCAAAAATCGTACAATATCATACATATCCCTTTGTACAAAATACATTTTAGCCCATCTGGAAGAGTTGCCAAAGTCGCAATAGTTTCAGCATTGCTGAAAAATCCAAATCCCAAGTCTCCTCCAAGATCCAAGGCAAATTCTCATCTGTGAGCTCCTGTACAAAAGATAAGATAAACATATCCAACATTCAAAGGCATAAGATAAACATTACGATTCCAAAAGTTGCACACACCAGGGTAATACAAAACACTGGGACCAACACGTCCAAAATCCAGCAGGGTAAACATTAAATCCCATAGTCCAACTGGAGCATCCAAAACAGTCTGCACTGAGTTGTGAGCTCCATGCAGCTCTGTAAGGCACTCTTGGGGGTAGGTTCCATGGCTTCTGTCTTAGGCTGGCTTTGCTCCATCTTTGCACAATCCACATTCCTGGTTTTTCCAAACTTCTGGGGTTTCCACTGAACAGGCTTCTCAGACACAGCTTTACACACTTCCCTCTCAGGGGCACACTGCTTGGCCTCCCAGGTCTTCTTCTGAAATTGAGGTGGAAGCCTTCTTAACCTTGGAACTCCCACATTCTGCATAGGCCTATGTGGATGATGCCAAGGTCTGCTATCAGCTGGAGCAGTAGCTGGGCTTCCTTCTCTCTTGGTTGTAGGGGCTGAGGGCCTAGATTGTTGAGCACTCTGACCCTGATTCCGAGAAACAAATTCTCCATGCCAGTGCCATTTTGGAACCTGGTTTGGCTGCTGCCGCCATTCTGGTAGTTGGGTGTCTGAGGCTTTCTTCTCAAAATCTCTCTCCCTTGCAATTCTGAGGCTGCAAAGGGCAGAGAGCTGCCACCTCTTGTGATACTCGCAGGCCATCCTTTTGATTCTCTGGTTCCTTCCCAGCAATGGAGATCCTCTCAGCTCCATCTTTGCAGTCCAAAACTTTCCTGGTGTTTCCTTTCTGGCCAAACTCACATTTTAAATCATCCTGCTTGACTCTTTGCTCTTTTTTTTTTTTTTTTAAAGAATTTTTATTTTATTCTTGTTTCAGAACCTTTGTTTGTTTATTCACTCATTTTTTTATGTCCGGCTCAGCCCACCCCGAGGGCAGGGCTGGCGCAGCATGTGGTGCCGGGATTCGAACCGCGGTCCCTGCAGCCGCCTAAGCTTTCCCAAGCAGGGGCTTTGGACCACTGAGCCATCCCGCCAGGCCCCGACTCTTTGCTCTTGATTCTCAACATAAATGGCTAAAAGCCACCAACAACCATGCCACCACCCCAGTAGTTTGCTGCTTTGAAATATCTCTTGAAAAGATTAGTCTGCCATGCTTAGTCTCACTCAGTCTTAGGCAAAGTCTATGGACATGACCAAAATTCTGAAAGACTTTCAGCCAATCCATAGCACAAATCATCTGGAGTCCAACAACCAATGCTGTCCTTCTTCCCAGCACAGAAATCTCCTCAGCCTGGTCTTTACAGGCAGGACTTCTGTCAGTCTTGTGGTCTGAGTTCTGACCAGAATCTCCCCTACACAGAACAGTCGAAGCTTTTCCAGTTCTTTACAAGTAGATGACCTCTCTAAACCTTTCCAATCTCTCCTCTTAAGCCATTCTTTATACCCAGGCTTTAAGCCAGTCTTCTAGTCTGACCTCTACCAGAATCTCTACAGAAGCTTTTCCAGTGCTTCACTTGTAGCCGACATCTCTGAACCCTTACTATCTCTTCCCACAAGCCATTCCCAAAAGCTTGTAATCCACATTGTCAAGTAAAGCCACAGCAATGATCCCACTTCTCTGGTACCAAATTCTGTCTTAGTTACTCTTTACTCGTTGCTGGTACAAATACCCAACACTCAAGATGAAGGAAGGAAAGGTTTATTTAGCTCACAGTTTGTGGAGGTTTCAGTTCATATTCGGCTGGTCCAAGGCTGAGTGGAACAGATCAGAGAGCATCCAGTTCATGGCGGTGGAACAGCAAAAATCAAGACAGAGGCAGCCAACCAAACAGGGCAGCAGCGCAACAGCCCAAGTCTGTCTGTCTGTCTATTACATCAGGCTCTCTGCCTTAGCCTATCCACCTCAGGCCACACCTATAATTCCCAGCAGTACTCAGACCCATAACCTCCTCAGTACTAAAACACGTAATCCCAGGGGATCATGAGTCAAGTCTCAATCTATAGAAGTCCTTGCCCTATGATTGCACGAACCTTTTTTTTTTTTTTTTTTTTTTTGTCTTTTTAAGTCATTGTCTAGCTATGCAATTCTGGCTGGCCTTGAGCTCGTTTTTTGTAGCCCAGGCTGGTCTCGAACTCGCATCAATCCTCCTACCTCAGCCTCCCAAGTGCTGGAATTACAGGCGTGTGCCACCACGCCCAGCTTGCATGAGGCTTTGGAGGGACAACTAGACATAAACCATAACAGATGGAAATGGAAAGATTCTATTTATTGAACTTTATGTTATGGCCGGCTCAGCCTGCCGTGGGATGGGGCTGGCAGAGCATGTGGTGCTGGGGATCAAACCATGGTCCCTGTGGTTTCCTGAGCAGGTGCTTTAGACTGCTGAACTATCCCGCCAGCCCCTGGAAAGATTCTTAGACACATGAGTTATCAAAGCTGAAGTAAGAAGATATAAAAATTCTAAATAAACCACTATCAAAGAAATGAAAATGTAATTAAATGTACCAAAAAAGAAAAGCCCAGGCCCTGATGGATTTACTGCTAAATTTCACAAGAAATTTAGAGAAGGGCTGGGGGCATAGTTCAGTACAGTAAGTGCCTGTATACACACACACACACACACATACACACACAGCTTCTAGAGATTCTAGAGATGACCTAATACCATTGCTTCTCAAACTCTTTATGAAACTGAAAGAGATGTAACATGCCCAAATTTATTCTTGGAAGCAAACATTACCCTGATAGAACAAACAGATAAAGAGCCAGGTGTGGTGGGACACACCCGTAATCCCACCACTCAGAAGGCTCAGGCAGGAAGATTGCTGTGAGTTCAAGGCCATCCTGGACTGCATAGTGAATTCAAGGCCAATCTGCACTACATAGTGAAACCTTGCCTCAAACCGCTCCCCAAAAGTCAAACCTGATGGTACACACCTGTAATGCAGCACTTGGGAAGTAAAGCACGAGGTCACTACTAGCTCAAGGACAGCCTAGGCTACCTAGTGAACTTAAGGCCAGTTTGAAAAACAGGGAGACCATGTCTCAAAAAGCAGAAAACAAAATAAAATAAAACAGAGAAGGATACAATCCAAAACAAGAGCTATAAGCCAAGCTCCCTAAAGAACATCAATGCAAAAAACCTCAATATTACTGGCGAAGACTGCAGGAAATCATTAAAAAGCATGTACACCACAGCCAAGTAGGATCTATCCTAGCATGCAGGGACAGTTCAGCATACATAAATCAACACATGCCTTAGGCAAGAGCAAAAATCACTTAATCATCTCAATAGATGCAGAAAGTGTTTGAAAAATCCAACTTCCATCCAATGAAAAAACCCTGCAGAAGACTGGACTAGCTGGTCTTTTCTCTCAATCTGACAAGAGCCATCTATGAGAAACCAATAGCCAACATCATAATAAACAGACTGAAAGCTTTCATTCTGAAATCAAGAACAAGGCTGGCCAGGGGCTGGGGAGATAGCTCTGTGACACAAGTGCCTGCCTGGTAAGTGCAAGGTCATGAGTTTGAACCCCCGTCTCGGGGCGAAAAAAAAGAAAGAAAGAAACAAGGCTGGCCAGATAGCTCAGCAGAATAAAGTGCCTGTTTAGGCAGATCACAATGGCCTGCCATGCTGTCCCCACTCTGGGCGCATGCTGTTACAGTGACTAAGACTGGGTGTGGTGCTGCACCCCTGTAATCCTAGTGCTTGGGAGGCTGAAAAACAGGAAAGATCTGGTGGTGAGACCCTGTAGACCCCATACTAAAAAATTAAAAAAACAATCAGGAACAAGACAAGGAAGCCTAGTGTCTTATGCAATGCAGCTCTGGAAATATTAGCCAGAGCAATTAGATAAGAAAAAGAAATAAGGATAGGAAAGAAAGAAATTAAATTGGCAGTATTTGCAGAGGACTGACTTATTTATTTATTTATTTATTTAGACATATTTTTAAAAAACTCCCAAAATATTTCTAACAACAAAATTCAGTAGTGTACCTGGATAAAGTCAACACTCAAACATCAATAGTAAGGGTTGGTAAAAGAGCTCAGCAGATTAAAATGCCTGCCTAAGCAGATACAGCAGCGAGGTTCTATCCCCAGTGTGCCATGCTGGCCCTACCCCTTGGGCAGCTGAGATGGCAATTGAGACTGGGCATGGTGGCACACGTGTAATTCCAGCTCTTGGGAGGCTGTAAACAGGTAGACCACTACAAGTCCGATCCACGTAGTAAGACCCTGCAGACAATAGCAAGGGCCAGGCATATAGCTCAGTGGCACAATCATATGCCTGGTAAGTGTAAGATCCAAAGTTCAATCCCTGGTCTTCAAAAAACAACCAATAGTCCTTGTGTACATGAATAACAAACTCACACTCAAAGAGGAAATCACACAAAAATCTTTCACAATAGCACCCAAAATAGTGAAATGACTAGTAATCAATCTAAGGAAGAAAAAGACTCCTACACTGAAAACCATAGTAAAAAAGGAGATTTAAGAAGATAATCAGGAGCCAGGGAGATAGCTCTGTGGCACAAGTGCCTGCCTGGAAAGTGCAAGGTTGTGAGTTTGAACCTTGGTCCTGCAAAAAAAAAAAAAAAAAAAAAAAAAAAAATCAGAAAAATGGAGGGCCAGGAATATTAGCTCAGCAGCATGAACACCTGGCCAGTAAAGTGCAAGATCCTGAGTTCAAGTCCCAGTTAAAAAAAACAAACAAAAAAAAAAAAGTAAAGATTTACCTTTTTCTGGGTGAGGAAGAAATATATAGTGAAAATGGACATACTTCTAAAACTGTAACATACGTTTACTGGAATCCTTATTAAAATTCCAACAGGGCCTGGCAGGATGGCTCAGTGGTCTAAAGTGCCTGCTTAGGAAAGCTTCAGCGCTGCAGGGACCGCGGCTCGATCCCCGGCACCACATGTTGTGCCAGCCCTGCCCTCAAAGGCAGGCTGAGCCGGCCATAAAAATACATTAAATAAACAAGCAAAAAAAAAAAATTCCAACAGCTTATCTCACAGAATTAGAGAAAAGAATCCTGAAAATTCATTTGGAACCAGAAGAGAACTAGAATAACAAAGGCAATTCGGGGCAACAACAGCAAGACATCATAATGCCTAACCTGGAATTACCCTACACAGCTACTGTGATAATAGCATCATGGTACTGGCAACAGAAGACCCTTGCACCAACGGAACAGATTAGAAGTACCAGAAACAACTCCTGACGTACTGAGCTACCTTACCCTTGACAAAGGTATCAAACACCTTCACTGTAAGAAAAATAGTCTCTTTAATAAATAATGCTGTAAAAATGGGCTTTAACACGTCAAAAGTTAAAAGTAGACCCATAACTTTTACCATGCACTAAACAAAAACAGAAATAGATCAAAGATCAATTTTTTTTGCAAGACCAGGGTTTGAACTCACAGCCTTACACTTGCCACACAGGCACTTGAGTCATGGAGCTATCTCCTTAGCCCCAAGATCAAATTTTAAAATGGAAAAAATTTTAAGGTATTAGTGTAGGCAAAAAAAAATTTTATGAACAAAACCCTGATCCCACAGGAGATATCACAAAGAATCAGTTAGGATTCAAGACAGTTATTCCCCTCCTTAATATCTTTCTGAAAGAATGAGAAGTATACCACAATGATATATGTGCCCTCATGTTTATAGCAGCAGCATGTAATAGCTAAATCTCACAATTGATCAATGGATAAAAGAAGTGTGATTTTTACAATGAGTCTTTTCCATAAAGGATGAGCCTGAGACATTTGTAGGCAAATGGATGTACCTTGAGACCATGCTCTTAAACTGAAATGGACATTTGTGAATAACACTGTTTCTTTGGTGTGGGAAAAAAATGGAAGGACCAAAATATGTAACAGATATTGCAAAATAGGAAGAAAATGTTCATATAGGAAAGGAGACTACAGAGGAAAAAGGGAAAGGAAGGGAAAGAAAAAAATGAGGAAAAGATTGAAACAAAGTTTTTTTTAAATGGGGAGGTAAGGAGTGGTTTGAAGTGTAAGGGAATGAGGGAAAAGAAGAACTAATGTCAATACAGGTATAAATTCCCTATAATCAATGTGATCCTTAATTATACCTAAAATGTACCTCAAATAAATGCTCAATTAAAAATTGAGAGGAAAAATAAGACAAATGACTCTATTAAAGAGTTAACAGCGAAGTACAATTACATAAAAGAGTTGTGTGTGGTCCACCACAAGATTACAAGTGCTGTAAACCTAGCACTTGTGAGGCCCAGGCAGCAAGATCATTCCAAGTTCAAGGCCAGCCCGAACTGCGTATCAAGACCCTGACTCGTGTGTGTGTGTGTGTGGGGGGGGGGTGGACACCAAAATAAGGGATAAAATAAAATTAAAAAGGTCCCCAAACCCTCAAAAACCAAGAAAGCATTAAATACAAAAAAAAAAAAAAAAAAAAGCATTCAAAAAAGATTTTTTAAAATCTTTTTGAGACAGGGTCTCACTATGCAGTTCAGGCTGGTCTTGAGCTCACTTTTGTAGCCCAGGCTGGTCTCGAACTCACACCGATCCTCCTGTCTCAGCCTCCCAAGTGCTGGGATTATAGGCCTGTGCCACCACGCCTGGCACTTCCATGGTTTCAAATGAGTGGTTTATTTCCAGGGTCTGCAATATAATTCATCAGCTGGGTGTGAGTAGTAGTGAATCACTGTTAAAATCTATTTGGCTTCCACACTCACTTTTTAAAAAACATATTTAATATAGGGTCTACAGGGTCTCACTACACAGATCAGACTCCTAGTGATCCTCCCGTTTTCAGCCTCCCAAGTGCTGGTATTACACATGCATGCATGCCACCACACCCTGTCTACATTCCCATTTTTGTGAGTGAATATTGGGTCCTGGCCTGCCTTTCCCACTGGATGTGGTAGGTCAATTTCTGCCCAAGGGATAGTTACTAAGGTAATATAAGTTTCTGTGTTCTATATAACCAGTCATGGCTTTTTCTGCCTAGCTTTACAGCCTGTGGATATTCACCTCTGTCCATAAATGTGTATCTGTCCATACACACCAAGCTGTGGTATTGTACAAGCCAAATTGTATTTCTACTAAAAAATCGGTAGATAGGAAAAGCAAACAAACCACTAAGTTCTGTGCTGGACATAGGCAATGGAGCACGGATTCCAGATGTCACTGGACTTACCGCCAGCACTTTTGGACCATTCTGAAAGCCACACAAACCTAGCATGGCTTACACTGGTCCCTTGTGACCTCTGTGGAAAATTCTTGGGGGTGGGGGTGGTAGTGATCTTGTCTGCTTCCTCTCCCTCTCAGTCACTGTGGTATAACATCAAAAAATGAGCCGGGCACGGTGGCGCACGCCTGTAATCCCAGCACTCGGGAGGCTGAGGCAGGAGGATCAGTGTGAGTTCGAGACCAGCCTGGGCTATAAAAGTGAGCTCAAGGCCAGTCTGAACTGCATAGTGAGACTCTGTCTCAAAAAGACAGAAAAAAAAAAAAAAGTTTCATAGCTCAGACTAAAATTAACCCTTTCTTCAAAATGTTCCTGATCAACCCTCAAATAGGGAGTACACAGCACTAGATTCCAACTCCAGCCTGCCTCTCTCCCTGGGGTTGTCAAACCTCTGTCACATTACCTTGTGTCACGAGATAGATCTTCTCTTCAACACTGGGATCACTTTCCAGAGTGCCTTATCCTTTCCTGTCTTGTACTCTTTCCACTGCTACTTTCTAGTTTCTCTGACCATTGCCTCTAGATTCTGAGACCTATTTTTTTTTTTAACTCTAGTTCTTTTCTACCAATTTCAGTTATAGATTCTAGATTAGCTGTATTTTGCCATCAGTCTCATGTCGCTCCTTTAAGATTTAAGTCTGATAGTGTGACCTTTACCACCTAACTTGGAAGAACTATGTATCAGTCCGCAAATATAGGTTTAAATGTTACTTTGCCGCTGTGTGGATAGTGATTAGAACTAAAATCTGATAGGTACTGTGGAACACTAGAACAAAGTAAAAACTGGTTAGTTCATTAGCTCTAGACCAATTAGATCTTCCACTTGTGGTTTTACTACCCCTCTGTCCTAACTCTCCCAAATCAGGAGGGAAGCTAGTCTTCAGAGCTGTCTCCTAGTTCTCTGGGCTGACCTCAGCCCAGCTACGTGTTGTTCCTACGCACCGGTGGCTATCTGCAGGGGTTTGCATACAGCCTCACAAGATCCCACCTGGAGGTGATTCTAGGCATTGCGCCCATTCTCTTGACAGCACTACAGGACTTGACTTCCAGCAGCTGGCTGTACCCACCTGAGCATTTCTTGGCACCAGTAAATTGTTTCAGTCCCCAAGCCCCCAAGTAAGTTACCACTGCCAACACTCTGGACACTCAGAAGTTCACAGACAGAACAGATGCTGAGCAGGTCCACATCCACCTATTCCAACTTCTGTGCAGATGATGATTAAACGCATGATTAGAGGGGACAGGGAACAGACAACCCCTTTCCACAAACTTTTATCCCCAACTTTTCTCACTTTCACATTCCCTTTTTTACCTCTTAAATGTGTAAGCAGACCTCCTTTTGGGAACTCTTCCCATTTGGTGTAATATGCTTTTTTTTTTTTTTTTTACTATGAACATATTTGCTATTAAAAACTTGAAAAATCAAGGTGTTTTTTCATAATATATGTATTCCTTCACATATATGGGGGTAATATTTGATATGTGTATATACATCTTTTCTTTATCCTGTAGTTATTTTAAATAGTAAAAATAGAAACATAAAAAACAGTAATGAGTACATAAAGTACAGAATTTCAAAACAAAAACAATTTAAAAATGGTTGCATTACATATTTTCATCATCAAATCAGTATAGATCAACAATTACGCTTTCATTTCTGGTAGAAGGGCCTTGCTATGCAGTGGTCCAGAATACCCTCAAAGACAATTTCCTATCTCAACTTGAGATTACAGTTGTGTAAAGGGAATGCAGTCTTGAAGCCCACAGGGCCATTGCTAGAGAAAATAGTTGAGGCCTCACAATACCAGTGCCTCCAACCACTGAATGTAGTGGCACACACCTGTATTCCCAGGACTCAGAAAACTCAGGCAAGACTGTTCTTTTTGCTGAGACAGGGTCTCACTCTGCAGTTCAGGCTGGCCTTGATCGCACTTTTGTAGCCCAGGCTGGTCTTGAACTCACACCAGATCCTCCTGCCTCAGATTCCCAAGTGCTGGGATTACAGGCGTGAGCCACCATGCCCAGCCAAGATTATTGTTTTGAGGCCTACCTACACTAGTTGAGTTCAAGGACAACCTAGATTGCATTGTAAAGGATTTACACATCTTACTTCACAATAGTGGTAACTGTCTTATCAAAACTTTTGATCCTCCAAATGTGAACACATGAAAGCAGGAACCATAGGGTTAAATCACAGAAGAGATGGTATTGGGCTTTTAACTTTCATCGGCATAGTGGTGAACACCTGTAATCCCGGGACTGAGGATGAACATAGGAGGAACACTACAAGTCTTAGGCTGTGCAGCAAGGCCCTGTACGAAATACATTAAAAAGAAAAAAGGCTGAGCAGGGAAACAGAAACTGGCAATTTCAAATGAAAAATGTGGTGCTTTTCTGTGAAAAAAAAAAATTAAGCAGATAACCAGTAAGCTGTACTTTACAAAACACTGATATTCAAGAACAGTAAGCGGTGCCAGGCCTTGTGGGCACACCTATGATCCCAGCACCCAGGAGGTTGAAGCAGGAAGATCATCGTAAGTACAGAGACCCAGTCTCAAAAATAGAAAAAAGGACCAGTGAGATGGCTCAGTGGTCTAAAGTGCCTGCTTAGGTAAGCTTAAGCAACTGCAGGGACCACTGCTCTGATCCCCAGCACCACATGATGCGCCAATGAGCTGGCCATAACATAAAAAGCCCACAAAAATAGCTGGGGATATAGTTGGCAGCTGAAGTGCCTACCTGGCAAGTGCAAAGACCCAGGTTTGATCACGGGTACATGCCACGAAGGCCCCTAAGATGAGGCATGGCAGTACATGCCTATAGTCCCAGTGCTGGGGAGGATGAAACAAGAGGATCACTGTGAGTCCCACCTGTGTAGAGATCCTGTACCAAATACATATTTAAAAGGGTAACTGGCTAAGAATTTAGTGCTTTGCCTGGCAGTAAGACCTACCACTGCTACCCTCCCCCCAGACTGATGTTGAGTACAACAGTGCATGTTTACAGCAGACACAATCAAAATATGTAACCCAGATCTAAGGCAATATGCTTACAACCTGTGATACACTTTGTTCCAGTGGAAATCCATGAACTCTGTTTACAATTTTCTACTGATTAAGCATGGTATTACCCACCTATAAATCCTAGCACTTTGAGAAGCTGAAGCAGGGTTGCCGAGTCTGAGGAAAGCCCGGGTTACATTGTGTCATAGCTAAGTACAATTGTTATTCAAGGATTCTACAGATTATACTGTCCCCACTTTTATATGTATGCAGAAGCCAAAACAGCCCTATGTGAAGTTTTATATGATTCAAAAATTTCACTTGGCCAATATTTCCAATAGTGACTCAACTGCAATGCTATTTAAAGTATCTCCTGATAAGACTTTACTTGAAACTGACAATACAATTTTTCTCTGTTTAATTAAATGTATTACCAGTGAAAATCTAGTATGTATGTTCAATAATCAACTAGACACAGATGGTATTCAGAGTAATACTTTATTTTCTATGGTATTAAACAAAAGCCAAGAAAATATTGAGTTAGTTTAAAAAGCAAATCTTACTCCTTAACGAAAAAATACAAACTGGTATAATCATATTTTACATAATATAAACAAAATCACTAACGTATCTATATGCTTGGCTTCCTTGAACTACAATGAACCACAGAATAAAAGAAAATGGGTTTACTTCGGGGGAGTAAATAAACATTCGGAGAAAACACATAGCATGCTTTAGTTTATATTTTTTAAATAGTCTATGCATAGGCATTGACATAACTAAGTTTTAATAACCACCACCTCCCCTGCCCTGTCCAAAGTAGCCTCCTCCAAAGCCTCCCCTGCCACCTCCTCGCTGGAATCCCCCAGATCCTCTGTAGCCTCCACCAGGCCCCCTAAAGTCTCCCCCACCAGGTCCTCTATAGTCTCCCCCACCAGGTCCCCTGAAATCTCCCCCACCAGGT
>PVJA010034298.1:0-22655 GCA_004027025.1 Myocastor coypus | reverse complement strand
GAATTTGACTACTTTTAGCTCGTGTCTAGAGATTCCAGGAAAAGCTGAGACTGAAGGGATATGGACTATTTTATCTGGCAGTAGAAATGTAAAGGCATGCTTATATGTGATAATCTGAAAAAAATGAGTTACTAGCTTTATTTATTTATTTATTTACTTATTTATTTATTTTTGCGGGACTGGGAATTGAACTCAGGTCTTTGAGTTTGCCAGGCAAGCACTTATTCTACAGAGCTATCTCCCCAGCCTAGATCTGATAATCTGAACAACTAATTTGAAGACAACAGTATGTAACAATCATTATTGAATTCCTACTATTTTGTTTGGTGGATTGTACATCACTTCTATCGTTTTGTTTTATTTTTTAAAAATATTTTTTCCTCTGGGCGGCCGCGGTGCCGGCATGAAGGCGGTGGCGCCAGGCAGGCGAGGCCCGGCCGGACCTCCCAGTCTGGGGAACCCCACGAAAGAGGCCTGAGGCCGTGTCCCCTGGGAAAAGCTGCATTTGAAGCAATCTTCTCAGCTGCTGCAGCCTGAGAGCCTGTGACCTGTGTGGATTCCCCAAGAACCTGGGGACCCACCTGCCCTCAGGAGAAGATGCCTAAGACACGAGGAACACCATTTCCTGCACCATCTGAATTGTGACTGAAGCTTTCTGGGTTGGGACCAGCAGCGGGGCGGCATGGTGAACTCCATCAGCGAGCTAGAGTTCTCCAACGACCTGAATAACGAGGAGATCACTCAGGTCACACTCCTGCAGTTGTCCGATGACGCCACCCCCAGAGAGAGAAGTTCAACCGGAGTCCCGGAAAAAACTGGCTACGTGGACCCCGTGTACGTCATGGCAGCGAACATTTTTTCAGGGCATTTGAGTGGAAAAGTCACCAGAGAAAGTCACAGTCAAGTATGGGAATGAAGCCCTGCACTCCTCCGCACAGCCTGAGGATGAGACGATGCGGTGCTTGTCCTATGAGCTGGCCTTCAGCGCCCTGAAATATCGAGATATTTTGGAAACCATATTAATAGACAGCTATGTATTCCCAAGCATGACAATACCAGATCATTTGAACTGTCTTATTATTGTGATGCTGTATGATTTCCAAGACAGAAAATTTCAAACTTGTGTTCTTTCTGGTAATGAAGAGTCCATATCAGAAGTTCAAGAAGTGGAGGACCTTTTTAACAGCTTTAAGACCAAATTGGCTGCAGTACTGGCAAGATGTTGGATCAAACACGACGCTCTTTCCATTTGTCATATTCTGCCGGAAATGGTGAGGAAGCAGGAGCTGAGAGCTGCCACACTGCTGCTTTATGCTTGGATAAATACGTGTAAGATAAGGACTGGGGTTTGAACTCATGACTTTGCACTTGCCAGGCAGGCACTTGTGCCACGGAACTGTCTGCCCTGCTCATATCTTTTAACTTCTTATTAACTAAAATTATAAGTTTCATTAGATGTAACATATGCGGTAATATTTTGTTACAGGAGGAAGTGTTAATTACAAAAGTAATTGTACACTAATATTGTATATTTACAGCCCTGAAGAAGTTTATAATAATTTGAAGAAACAAGGCTATAATAAGGTCAAATCTGTATTGCATATTGATGACAAAGTCTTTGCTGTGGACCAACATTGCTATGATATCTTAATTTTTCCATCTCATCTTAAAAAAGATCTTACAAATATAGATCTTTTCAAGGATAATAAACTTATTTTTCAGGTTAAATAAATAAACATTTTTACCTCTTCAAAAATCAAATCAAATAAAAATTAATGTAGCTCAAGAAAAAAAGATCAAGCCATGACATGAGTACTTCTGCTTACTTGTAATAAAGAGTAAAACTCACAACAGATATATCTTTGAAACTTAAATTTGGGTCTGGAAGAAATTACATGTAAGATGAGGGCCAAGGATGTATGGTTACTGAAGAGAACAAAGTTGTTAAAGAAGGGACTAGACATTAATAACAGGAACAAGGAGCAAGATTCTTTGAGGGTATCACAGGAATCAGAGAAGCTTCATGAATAGAGGCTCAGGTGAGCAAAAGTGCAATATTCCTTAGAGGCGTGCACCCATGAGTCATCTGCCCAAGAGGTACACCTTATTGCTTGATTCTCTGGGAGTCATTTGTTTTGTTCAGCTACTTAAGCTCTTATTGGGCACTATACTTGTAGTCAAATGCAGGACGGCTACTTCTTGAGTTGGTGGCAGATCTGAGCGACATTCATATGGTGGCGTTTTTTTCAGGCATCAGAACACAAGCAGAGTCATGGAGTTATAGAGGACTTTACTCAGATTTCAAAGGCTGGGCTATGTGCCCCCTGAAAAGGGGATTTTTAAAACTGGGACTATGAACCACACATGGGGGAACTTCCAAAGACTTTGGAGATTCCCGGAACATTGAATTACTGTCAACAAGTGGCATAAGTAGCAAATAATGCCAGGCCAAGGAGAAACCATGGGGGCTACAATCTTCCAGACTGTAAGATGGGTCTGCTTAAATCCTTTGGAAAACACGTTATCATCACCATGTGTCTCTAATCCTGGACAGAGAGGTCTAGGACTTAGTGCTTACCTTGATGGATTGCAGTCTTACGTTTGTTCTATGCTTTTCTATCCCACTATACTTTCCTTTTGGAATGGACTACTTACCATGCATCATTTTATATTGGAAATAAGTAACTTGATTTCAGCTAACATGAGCCTACATCCAAGGATTTGCCTTCAGACTTTGGATAATGTTTGTGATTTGTAGTTATCTTTTCCTCTTGCTGGAATTTGGCATGGATGGATTTACAAGAACAAAGTAGATTTGGACTAGACATTACCTGTTTCAGCATCCTTAGCTTGAGTCGCAGCATAATATTTTCTCTAACTTTCTTACTTTGTCGCGTATCTACATTTGGACAATTGAGTAATTTGTCCTCAATTCCTGGCTTTTGAAATGCACATATTTTCTTAGGATACAAATAACATAATTACTTTGATCATGGATTATTCTACAAGGGGAGGCAAATGATAAGCAGGTGTGACCATTCGAAAGTTTTTCTTATTATTGCACCTACTTAGGACTTATCAGAGTGAGAAAAGAATTTTTCCCAGTTAAAATGATGCAGCAATTTGCCGCTCTCATGCAGCTAGATCTAACAAAGAGTATGATGTTGTTAGCATTCTGTGTTCCTGAGCTCTAAGAAAGGAAGGAGAAATTTTAAAAATAACAACAAATTAGTGAAAGGAGGAACATGAGGGAAACATGAGCTCTGAAAACTATTAAGTAGTTTCCTAGCCACAGATTTCAATCCTAAAGTAGAACTTGAACACAAAGCCTGATATCTGCTTCCCTGCGGAGAGAAGGATGAGTCTAAAGCAGGTTTAGGCTCACAGTTTCTCTTGGCCTTCGCGAGATTCTGTCGGTAAAGTCCTTGGATATAGGTCCTTAATTTGGGATCAACTAAGAGAGCCCGGGCTAGGAAAAACAATGTAAAAACTTTCCAAAAATTAAGAAATTACGTTTCTGTATCTTATATAAGAACATCAAAAAATTGCTCTAACGTAAGGACTTTACAAGAGAGTCACAAACTACTCCCTCCGGTGACCGATGACTCAAATTTTCTAAGGAAAATAGGATAGCAAATCCAGGAATAAAGAAAGGATAGGTTTCTCAAAAAATTGCTGAAGTAAGAGGAATATAGAATAATTATTATTCACCATATTAGCAGAATAAAGGACAAAGTGTATCGGCATACCAAAAAGTGCAAATATGTTTCTGTTTCATATAATGTTTAGGATCAAAACTATAATTAGGCTCCAAATAAAAACTGACAGTAAATCTTATGGTTATGGTGAAAGGGTATTAGAAAACTTAAAACTGAAAGAATACAAGAAACCTAAACTCATCACTTGGATCACTATTGTCCTGTAGATGCTCTACCCAGCACAGTGAAGTGGGAAAAAAATAAATGAGCAAATAACATTCCTGTAACGAAGAAGTAAAGCTAACTCCCTTTAAGTGTCATCTCCACTGTATACATAAGAGACGCTACATATATAGGAAGTTAGTGAGATTTTATTTATTTATTTATTTATTTATTTATTTATTGTTTCTGACTTTGTTTTGTTATCTTTTGTTTTTATGTTATGACAGGTTCAGCCTGGTATGGGGGTGGGGCTGGCGCAGCATGTGGTGTTGGGGAGCCAACCATGGTCCTTGAGGTTACCTAACTTAGCCTAAGCAGATGCTTTGGATTGCTGAGTCATCTCGCTGACCCTCAACATTTAAATAAAATACTATCCTACAAAATCAGATTCATTATCTTAATCTGACCTCAGAAAACATGAAATGAAACTTTCATTTACAATAACAGCAAAAATACAAAATTCAGAAATGTATCTTTCATAGTTGCTCAAGAATTCTCTTGGAAATGATATACTGTCTTATTAAGGTAAATAAAAGGCTCCTTAGACAAGAAGTTTTACTATTATAAATATGTCAGTCCTCTGAACAGTTGTCTATACAGCAAGCGAGGTGTTTATTTTGTTTTGCTTGTTTTTCAGTTCTTTGATCTTTGATGTTTCTTAATCCCTTATGTACATATCTTTCCCTCTTTTTGTTCTCCCAATTTTGCATGCAAATATCTAGTTAGGAACAAATAACTTACGGACAATATTATGAAATACAATAGATTCTGTGAAATTCATATTATTATTTTTTTCTTAACTCTTCCTAAAACATTTTGTACTTAAGGCACTCTTTAAAAAAAAATTACAGGGGTTGAAGATGCAGAAAATGCAGGTCCCGAGTTTGATTCCTGGTAACCCCCAAATCTATTTATTTATTTATTCTTTTCAGTTGTTGTACTAGGGAGACTGTACAATATTTGAACATGTAGGTCTGGTTTATTCTACTTACGAGCATATATTCAAGATATATTCACTTATATATGAAGTCTTCTAGCTTATCATTTTTTGTAGCTGAGTAATATTCCACTGCATGAAAATACCATATCTTTTTCAACCATTCTTCAGATGATGAGCATTTCAGTTGTCTCCAGGATTTGGCTATCTCAAATTATGCTGCTAGGAACATAGATGCATAGATATCATTATGATATGATGATTTCAGTTCTTCTGGGAAAATTCCCAGTAGAGAAATAGCTACATTGAATGGCATTTCCAGGTCTAGTTTTTCAAGGAGCCTCCTCACTGCTTTCCGCAATGATTGTGCCAGTCTGCATTTCCAACAGCAGTGGAGAAAGGTTCTTTTTCCCTACAGCCTCTCCAACATTTTTTTTTTCTTTATGAAAGACATTCTTTCTGGAGTGAGGTGCTATCTAAGTGTTGTTTTGATTTGCATTTCATGAATGGCTAGTGATGTGGAGCATCTCTTCATGTATTTATAGGTTTGTTGAATTTCTTTCTCTGAGAAGTGTGCACTCATCTCAGATGCCCATTTCTTGATTGGGTCTTTCAATGTTGGGACCTGAAAGTTTCATAGTTCTTTATAAACTGTATATAGACAGAAGACATTTGTCTGAATACGATTGTATTTGCTTTTGTGAGGGAAACAATGGCTGAGGAAAGGAAGAAACAGCCAAATTGGATGTAGGTAATTTTTAGTTCCCTGGCATCTATTTTACAATGCTATAGCAACATATGTGAAGCTAGGTACTGTACAAGGAAAGGAGAATGTGTGGCTCAGAGTTCCAGTTGCTGTGATGTGGTGAGCATCTTGTGGCAGAGGACAGTAAGGGGCCTAGTGTGTGAGAGAAACCCTGTGACCAGAGTGGGAGCAAGTAGGACACAGCCAGAGGAACTCTGTGTACGCCTCGCTTCTACAGGTAACTGCCTGTGAGAAGGGCACGAATCCCTGCTGAAGGTGGTGCCCCCACCTCTTGACAAGGTTCACTGGTTCCTGTTATTGCCAGACTGGTGGCCACGCTTCCAGCATGGACATCCACAGGGGACAACACAGAGCACTGCAGGTGCACTGTGCGATGCCATTTTTGTCACTTCCCATTATTAGTTCATTGTGAAGGCGAAGTGAAATATGAGGAATGCTGAAAGTAGAATAAAGTAAGCTGAGAGGCAATGAGCAAAAGCAAGTGGCAGAAAATGAAACCAAAATGGGTAGAGATGGGGCTATTCTGAGATCAGCACTTTTTATCCTTCTAGGAGGGCATTCTTTTCTTCCCATAAACCCATATCTTGTTACTTTCCGCTACTACGATTTTCAGTTAGTGTTCTATTAGTGTTCTACCACTAGCAAGCAAAGAATATTCACTTAAGCACTCTTTAATAAATATGCTGATATTATCTTGATGAGACAAAGATCCGTATTTTGTATATAAAATGCCATTTATTAGGTTGGACTTGGTGGGTATGCCTCTAATCCTAACACCCAGGAGGTGGAGCGGGGAAGGTCCTAGTGAGTTTAAGGTCAGCCTGGGCTACAAAGTGAGTTCAAGGCCAGCTTGAAATTCATAGTGAAACCTTATCCCAAAATGACATTAACAAATAAAATTAAACTATCATTTATTATTTCTCAAATTTTTCAAACTTCAATTTTATAATAACCATAGTACTGATAACAATAATAGTAATAACATTTGCATTTTGTTACTTCTGTGTCATAGTCAAATCTTTACCTCTAAGATGTTATTTCATGAGAATATTCGGAGTTATATGAGTTTGTGAATCACAATTTTTATAGCTTATGTAAGCAAAGTTACATAAGCTATCTAACTTTGATCACCATTTGATCACTAAGATTCCATTTCTTGCTTAAAAAAATTAAACCTAACCAAGGTAGTGCTGGCAAGCCTGCAGATGAAACTCAGATGCACAATAAATTGACATTAAAATAGGAAATATGCAACAACCCTCATAGTAACCTCCGAAAACATGTCACTCCCCCAGGATAAAGTAGAAGAAGGAGAACAAGTGAAAATCAGAAATATTTGAATCAGGGAAGGACTGGATGTGTGCCATTGCTGGTTAGACTATGCAGAGACTAGGCCATAAGAAGCCGGTAAGGATTGTTGAGTAGAAGAATCTCTTTCTACAGCAAGGAAGAGAAGGGTCAGCTTGGCCATTTGTTGGTCTCATGGAACTGCATTTGGCTACACCCTGAGTGAACAGGGAAGGGAGATGTTAACCAAACCCACCAGCCAATCCCTAAATTTCTGCTTTCCAAACCTCTGAGCAGAATCTTGTTGCGTCCATCCTACATTCTGACATTTAAAATTAAAAATTCATAAATATATGTTGCATTAAAATTCTATGCTTGAGATAATCTGCCATGCAAAAAGGAGTTCTAAAGTACAGTGGAGTTATATGAAATTTAGAAAAAAACACATTATTTGTCCACTACATTCTGATCCAAGACATTCATCTTTCTTTTGTGATTACGTCACTTTTGCTCTACACTTAAACTTCCTTCTGTTATCTAAATCCCAAATTCCCCTTTTGTCACCATTACCAAACTTCTATGCTTTTTACAATTTGTGAATTGTCTGATGCCATATGAGCACATTATTGGAGTCTTAAAAACAAAGGTTTCATTAAACAAATTTGAATTCTCAAATCTGAATCATTTCCTATCCTCCTCAGATCTTGTCTGAAAAAGATTCTAATGAACTTTGCATAAATTTGAATAGCATTACATGGTCTGATAGTTAACTAATCCTTAATTGTGGAGCACTCTGAAATTTAATGACCATTCTGCAGCATTCCACCAAGGTTAAAATGAATCAGGGAGAAGCATGGTAAAAGAATGACTTAGAAGTGTGCACATTACTGTCACCAGCAGAGGCCTTTTTTTTCCATGCCTTCCTATGGGAGACTTTTCAGGAAAATAAAAATTAGTTCTACTGTTCAAATTGTTTTTGGTATTACCTTTTCCTATTGTTTGTGGACTAGAACTGCCACTTGTTGATGAATGGAATAATGAGTAAAAAATCAATGAAGATTTTTCTATGAATAAGCACAATGGGAATAGAAAATTAAAGGTCATGGGAAGAGAAGAGAAGTAGCTAAATTTGGGCTCTTGTCAGTTTTAATCTTTAATACATTAAGGAAGTGAATACCAAGAATAGGTAAAACAACAATAGCAATAAATACTATCTAGGTTTTAATAATTTTGTCTCATATATTTCTTTAAAACCTATAAAACAGGTAGATATATGAATTGTGTTCATCGATCATTTGTTGAACTTCTATATGTCAAGAAATGGTATTTCTTCGAGGGTGTCACTGGTGGCTCCCTCCCTCATATCCCCAAGAGAAAGCTATGAAAATTGCTGTGTACCTATATCTGATGAGCTATACTGATTTGATGATGAAAATATGTAATACAACCATTTTTAAATTTTTCTTGTTTTGGGCCTGGCAGGATGGCTTAGTGGTCTAAAGCGCCTGCTCAGAAAAGCTTAGACGGCTGCAGGGACCACGGTTCGATCTCTGGCACCACACGCTGTGCCAGCCCTGCCCTCAGGGCAGGCTGAGCCGGCCATAAAAATAAATGAACAAACAAAAGTTCTGAAACAAGAAATAAATAAATAAATAAATTTTAAAAATTAAAAAAAAAAAAAAAGAAATGGTATTTCATACACTATTTAATTTCCTTTTCAGTATTTCCACAGAAAAAGTAGTAAAAGTACATTCTGTTTTGAAACTTACAAAGGAAGAAAGATTGTATTCAAGGAACTTTCTCAAATGCCCACAATTCATTTACCAGATATATGCAGGTAAAATTGGAAGAAAAAAGAAAAAAGCCAAAGAAGTGTAGAAGATCCTAGCACTCAGGAAGTACAAGCAGGAGGATCGCTATGAGTCAGTAGTGAGGCTGATAATTTCTTTTTGACTTAAATGTGCTTCCCGTGGGTAACATTTTGTTAGATTTTGTTTCCTAATCCATTATGCTAGTCTGCTTCTTTTGACTGGTGAATTAAATCTGTTTATATAGCTATGATGGCTACTACTGACAAATGTTGACTTATCTTTGTTGCTTTTCCTGTTATAGATTACAGACTTTTCTCCTGTTTTAATTGCTTGCTCTATTTGGTGGTTCCTTTGTGCTATTCTTGAAGTTGTGATCACCTCTGTCCCTTCCTAGAATATCTGTCAGTATTCTTTGTGTTGGACTGGTTTGGTGGTCATAAATTTCTTCAATTGTTCTTTGTCATGTAATAATCTTGTTTCTCCATTGAGTTTGACAGATAATTTTGCAGGACCTATTAATCTGGGTCGGAAGGTATTTTCCTTTAGAACACAAAATACTTCATTCCAAGCTCTTTTTGGTTTGATGGTTTGTGTTGAGAAATTTGCTGTCAATCTGATAGGCTTTCTATTGTAAGTGATTTGTTTCTTCTCAGCTTTTAATATTCTATTCTTTTACTCAGTTTCTGATATCTTGAGTGTTATGTGCCTAGCTGTAGATTTATTGTGATCATGGCTGTGTGGAGTTCTATTTGCCTCACTTATCTCTATGTCACTTTCTTTTCTCATTTCTGGAAAATTTTCTGTCAGTACTTGTGCAAATAGTCTGTTTATATCATTAGTGCTATCTCTCACTGCTTCATTTGCACCTATTATTCTTATATCATTTATCTACGCATTGTCTTGTATCTGATGAATCGTTATTTCTTGGTTCCTTTTTAGCTTTTTGTTTTTTCCCTAGAACCAGGAATTGAACTCAGGTCCTTATGTTTGCCAGGCAAGGGCTTTTTCTACTGAGCTATCTCCCCAGCCTGCCTTTTTAGTTTTTATTTATTTGTTTGTTTGTTTGTTTATGTTTCAGAACCTTTGTTTGTTTATTCACTCATTTCCATGGCCGGCTCAACCCACCCCGAGGGCAGGGCTGGCGCAGCATGTGGTGCCGGGGATCGAACCGCGGTCCCTGAAGCCGCCCAAGCTTCCCTAAGCAGGTACTTTAGACCACTGAGCCATCCCGCCGGGCCCCTGCCTTTTCAGTTTTAAGAAATCTTTTATTTCAGATTCATTAGCTGCAACACTGTCTTCGAGCTCTGAAAGTCTATCTTCAATTTCAGTCAAGTGGCTTTGCCAGTTTTAAATGCACTTCTGAATTTTCTGGAAATCTGTTTGTGTCTGTTCTAACTCTTTCCTGTATTGTTCTTTCAGTGTTTCCATCATTTCTCTATTCTCCATTTTTCTATCTATGTTTTCTTTAGTTGTGCTGAGCAATTCTTTCATGATAGTTGTCATTTTTTCTTGGACCTGAAATATCATTCCTTATCTTATTTATCTATAGTTTCATGGAGTAGTTTCTTTACTTCAGTTGCCATCAATTCAGATTTCAGTTTGTGATTTGCAAGTTCCTGTATGTCTTTGTCTCCTGGATTTGTTCTGGGTAGGGTAGAGTATTTAGACTGCTTTTGTTCCTGTGGTTTGAAGTCCCCAGTAATCTCCCAGACAGAATCGCACTGTCCAGAACCTGCCAAAGTTCTTAAATGCCTCCAGGAAAAATACACACATTTTTCTGCTCAGCCCACAAATCTCTGCTCTTCTGAGTCCCGCAGGCCACTCAGAGTGTTCCTAACTTCTTTTCTTTCCTTTATGTATTTGGTAGTGTCTCACTAACCTCCTAAGTTCTTAAAATCCTGGACTGGCACCAGCAGAAGTTCTACACCTACGTATAGGAACTTAAAAGTGTCAGAGCTTATCAGAACCCAATAGTCTGGCCAGAGTCTGCCAAAGTTTTTAAATGGCGCCAGGAAAGCTGTGTGCCTACATGCACTGGGCCTATAGATGGAACCTGTCTTGTGTTCCACAAGCAACTCAGAGTCCTCCTAAATTCTTATAAGTGTGAACCTGCACCAACAGAAGCTCCACACCAGTGCTCTATGAGATAAAAACAGTCAGAGCTTTTTAGAGTACAGCAGACTGCCCAGAGTCCACTAAAGTTCTTTCCACAATTTATTTGTAACATATTACAGATTCTAATTTTTTTAAAAAAATATTTTATTTGTTTATTTGGTGCAGAATCTCACTATGCAGCTCTGACTCCTAGTGCTTGTCCTGTCTCAGCTTACCCAGCACTGGGATTACAGGAATGTTCCACCACATTCCATTGTGAGGCCAGCATGATGCACCCAGATTTGGGGCTGCACGGAATGCAGCACAGGGGCTCGAACCCAGATCCTTGCATTTGCTGGGCAAACTCTTAGACTGCCAAGCTATCTCCCCAGCCAGCATCTAATGTT
Organism: Myocastor coypus; assembly: GCA_004027025.1. Lineage (NCBI taxonomy): Eukaryota > Metazoa > Chordata > Mammalia > Rodentia > Myocastoridae > Myocastor > Myocastor coypus. The sequence continues at coordinate 11,433 of PVJA010034298.1, read as the reverse complement.
TGAATTTCTATTTTGTTATATCAAGCTCCCCTAGAAAAGTTATCTTTATATAGCGAGTAAAGATATCACATTCAACATAATAATATACTATAGATCTCCAGGCAGATAATTACAATCTTAGCATCCCAGAATATACGGGCATATAGATCATAACAAACACATGTATAGCCACTGACCATGAGAGGAATACAGAAATTCATAATTTGGCAAGTAAAACACCTGATATGGTTGCTATAAGATGTAGATAATGTGCTAAAAACAGAAAAATTAGTCCGGAAGCTAGAATAAAATAACTTTAGTTCAGTGAGTTGTTTTATGTACACAAGGCAAGATAATTTCACTCAGGATACCACTGAAAGACATGGCAGCATTTGTCCTCAAGGAGGAGCACATCCCAAGTGGCTGCGATATCTCAGAATGAGATATGTGGCCATACAAAACCGCATCCACAGCCTAGAGCCAAAGTTGCAGCATGGTTTCTGATGCTTGGGGAGGATTCATACTGACCTACTATAGTCCACTTACCCCTACGGAGTCCAGAGGTTAAGGTCACAAATGGCGCCTCCCACTGAATTCTGATTTCAGCTTGAAATCATCAAGGAAGGGATTATTCAGCTCACACTTTAAATAACTATGTATCCCAAAATAGATAGTGAGGCATTTTCAATATTCCCAACACAAAGAAAGAACACAAAATTGAGGAAAAGGACATGTTTAGCTCAATAAAATGTACAAATGGCACATGTGTCAAAATGTAATGTTCTCCCAATAATATACAGAATTTTATGCTTTTATATTTGCAAAATAAAATTATTTCATCCACTGTAAGGAATTTTCCCATAGCATACTGTTTTCTTTTTATCCTCTGCTTGCAGCCTCAATTAAGTTTTCCATCAATAGATTCATTTATTTATCTTATAAAAACATAAACATTTATTTATGATATATACAGATTGAAAACAAGACTAACAGATTGGGGAACATATAAAACATATATGACAGTTATAATAAGTCCAAGCATACTTTTAGATACATTGAATGAGCACACTTCTCTGTCATTTTCCTATTATCTCTCTTTTAATTTCTACTTTATACATATAGAAGGAGCTTTTCATATAAGCACAATTATGTAACATTTAAACTTATGTGTCTGTTTCACTTACAATTATGATCTCAAGGTATACTCTTTTTTTCTGCAAGTGGCTCAGGATAATATTGTTTTCAATGGTAAAGTTTTGCTTCATTGAAAGAAACAAAAGTTCTGATTGCTGAACAGAATAGTCAACCCACGATTCAAGTTAATCAACTGGGAACTTTCAGGTTCTTTAGCCTCAGCAGAACTGAATTAAAATCTGACTCTTTTCTGATAAAGTGGTGTAGTGCATTTTCTGGGTCTGTGAAGACCAGTTTGGATCTGTTCCCAGCCAATTAAGCAGAGATCAAAATACAAATACCACGAACCCATCAGTTCCTAAGGATTGGATCGGAAGAGGCATTATCTTCCTCGTAAAGATAGGTTAAATTTTTGTTCACCGAATACTCCTCAAGTGATGTTTATGCCCCTGTTCCAAAGACATTGTACTTGGCTCCATCTTGTTTAGAGTCAGAGATGATGAAGAAGCCTGGGTAGAATACAGACTTTACACCCTTGTGTCATTATTCACTTCCTCTTGTACTGTAGAACCCTCACAGAGAAGCAAATTCCAACTAGGTGTCACATCTGCAGGTGGCCTCAGAATGAGATATGTTGGCCACACAAAATCACACCAACAGCCTAGAGACAAGTCTAGAGGACACAGATCATATGAGAAATTGAGTATCAGTTATACTATAAAATATATATAAATCTTATATATTTATATTTATATAAATATATATAAATCTTGGTGTTACTCGTTATAATTGTTAGCTCTTAAAGTTTTTTTACTTTTTTCACTGAGATTTTTACCTTACCCAGATCTGACATCTGGAGTCCATTCATTTAATATCATGTCTGTTTCTGTTCACAAGATCTGGCTTGAAATTCATTTTATTTTAGTATTTAGGTCTTAGCTTTCTTTAGTGAAACAGTCTGTGCTTAGGCTTCTAATTCACCCATTTCTATTCTCAGATATTCTTTACCTTACTTTCAATTTTCTGAACCTAAATCTTGATGCTGCACATTTTGTCTAGGCTTGCTGCGACTTTCCCCAGCAAGGATTGGAAGAGAACTCTCAGACACTGAAGGCCTATCAGTGTGAATTCGGCAAGGCCAGGCCACCTTGTGATGTCTGAGACTCAACCAGCATCTTAATTGTATCAGTCCACACCATGATATGGCTGGCAAAGGAGACAAAATCGGAGACCAGTGGGTTGTAACGCCTTAACCAGCTAACTAGGAAGACGTGAGCGGAGCACAGATGTCCCTTCACAACTCAGGCTTGCTTGGAACACTTAAGTCTCAATAGGTTTCAACGTAGTGGTCAGTTAGCCTAATTTCTATATAATTCTTAATTTAGGTGAAATGGTCTAAGTTATTAAATCTTCTTTCTGCTTTTATTCCCAAATACATATTTTTGTTGTTGTTGTTTTTGTTTGTTTGTTTGTTTTGTCTTGTTGAGACAGGGTCTCACTATGCAGTTCAGGAAGGCTTTGAACTCACTTTTGTAGCCCAGGCTGGTCTGGAACTCACACCAATCCTCCTGCTTCAGCCTCCCAAGTGCTGGGATTACAGGCATGTGCCACGACGCCCAGCTCCAAATACATAATTGTTATTCAATATACACTGTTCTATTATCTGCTACAGACTTCTTACACCAATATCAGCTGCCAAGGTCATTTATGAGGTGAGTAGGTGATTTTGAGGCTCTGGTTACTGTTTCTGTAGAGGTATGGTTGCTGTAATTGCTCAGGCAGTCGTCTTTACATAAGACAGAAGAGGAAGCACGCCTGTGAGATTGCTGAGCATTTGAAACCTTACTTATTTCCCTTGTTTAGCAACAAGAATAATGGATGACGATTAGTGGGACAAACTGGTTGATGAGCCTCACTAACAAAAGAACACTTTCTTTCATCTGTGATCCTTTTAATAGCCCATATGGCAGGACAGGACACACAGTCTTCATTCACTGTTTTATTAGAGTATGACCTGATAAATTTTCTTGTTTGGAAACTAGGACCTGGAATGAGTTGAATCCAATGTCCCAAGACTTAGAGGCAAAAGCTCCTGAAATAAGACACTAACAGTGTGATGATATGGACCCTTCCTATAAAACCGCTTGATCTACAAAGTACTACGTCCTGCCTGATGCATCATGCGCCAAACGCACATTGGTCCTATGCATATGCTGTATCCTGGAGGGTAGCATTCCAGCGCTTAAATGTATTTTTCAGCACACAACCTCCCAGTCATTTGACAAGCATTGAAATCACACTTGCTTTTATCATCCTTTTTCTTTATTAAAATATTGGCCTCTAGGGATGACGCAGAAGTGAGTTAGATTTGATCAACATATATCAGATTTTGTCCAAGTCTTCTTGGAAAAGCAAACTTATCCCAGTCATGTAGATAACAGTATCTGTTTACACGTTCTGTCATTTGGCATGTCTGTTTGGCCTCTAAATGGGAGCAACATTCATGAAACAGTTTCATTATCTTCTGGTAATAGAAACACAAGACACCTAGCTCCCCAAGCCAAGGACGAAACTCTTTTGTCTTTTTTTGGTGAAAGTGGCTTCTTGTTGCTTACAACACAGTGAGGAGAACAGCGAATTGGCCCCTCCCATGGCCCTTCCACTGCTGTTCATGGGTGAGCTATCTTTCTGATGTCATGTGTGGCATGATTGCAGGCAGGAAAATGAGAAGACAATCCAAACCTATTTGCTGAGATGGGCACGGATCGTCTCAGGCTACAGTGCTTACGTGGGTGACTCCTCACATGGCTTTTAGCAAAGGAGGTTACCTCATGATCGCTAGCAATATCCTTAGGGCTCTGCTTCCAACCAGCACCTTTTCTAACCTCTCTATATCTCCACAAGATTGGAAAGATACTGTAGTAAATGTCACGTCCTAGTAGGAAGGACAAAAGCTGTTTCCCAAGGTATGAACCAGACTGTCTGCTCAACTAGGCACTGGCACCTATTTGATTGAAAATGGCTGGTTCGATAGACAAGGTGAGGCAACAGGTAGGGGCGAATGTAGGCACTGTCTCCCACACATCTTCTCAGCTTCTGCAAGTGGAATGGTCAGAAGGGTATTTCCCTGACAGTTTCATCATCCTGCCCCTCAACCCATCATGATATATCCCATGGCATTTCCACAGCCCTTTATTCTTTTTATTCAAATTGTATATGCAGATGTAAAGGTTAACATTAGCTGTCAACTTGGTAGGCTGCAGTGCCTTTCCCAGATGTGTTTGCAAAGGTGTCTTCAGAGGAAACTTGGATTCGAACCAGTAGACTAAATAAGCAGTTGATATTTTGTGAACCTCAACCAGTGTAGATAAGCATCATCCAAAATTCTGAGGCCCATGGAAAGGCAGAGAAAAGGTAAATCGTCTCTTCAACCCCTCTAAAGACTACAGAACCTTCCGGTCTTAAGCTTGCATCTCAAAACCCCTATTTTTCTGGAATTTATTCTCTAGAACTTGCACCACTACACTCCTGTTACTCTCAGTTTAAAGCCAGCATGCAGTGGGATTTCTCAGAGCCCATACACATGTAAACACCAATTCTTTAATGATGTATATATATGGAGATACACACACACACACACACACACACACACACACACACACACACACACGCACGCACACCCTTATGTGGATATTATATACCTAAATTGTTTCTTATGGGAAAACTAATACAGTAAAAGTCACAAAGCAATATTTATTCTTCACGTGACTGATAGATTTAATCTGCATCCTATTCAGTGGTCCTAATCAATAACAACAAAAACCTAACCGAAAAAAAGCACCAAAAGCAACATGCAAAACTTTGTTTTAATATTGCTCAATTCATTTTCTCACACACAGTAATGAATCACAATCTGCACCAAAGAGCAACTGCAAAAGCCTTGCCTAACCGAACACAACCAGTTACTGCTGTTCAAAAACAACCAGCAGGCGCACTCAGCCTTCAGCTTAGAGGTCTCCAGTGATGACAGCGGTGGGGGTGAACCTTCATGCTTGGACTGTGATGCTGGGTCTGCAGTGAGAGTCTGGGGGCCGTGTCGGCTGTAAACAAAGAGATGGCTGTAATTTTGCAAAGCAATGTCTTCATTTCAGTCCCTTCTTCTAACGATAGCTGAGTTATAAGTCAGGTGACATAGGCCTAATGTCACCTTCCTAATCTTCCTTCCTTCTTTCCTTCCTTCTTTCCTTCCTCCCTTCCTTCCTTCCTTCCTTCCTTCCTTCCTTCCTTCCTTCCTTCCTTCCTTCCTTCCTTCCCTCCCTTGCTTCTTCCTTTGTTTTGTTCCCGAAACACTGACTAGATATCCTCCTATCTGTCATACAGGTCTCTAGATATTGACCCAGTTTGAGGTAATAATAGTCAAGCACTAACTACTAATGGTGAAAGGCAGCACCCCCTTCACTTATCAGGAATTCACAATCTAGAAGAATGAACGAATACCTGAAATTAGTGGGAAAGCAAGCACTCTATGGGAATGTTTTGTGTAAGGAGAGCATAAACGCTTCAGGCCCTAGGCCACTATAATGAATTTCATTTCCAAAGAGTATTGACCTCTTCTGTTTCCTGTAGACTTTCCACATAGGCTGAAAAAAGTACATGGTGGGAGGGGGTACACATGAGGAGGAGATGTAATTAGATGTAATTATTCCCAAATTATGATTTAAAATGAAAAATCATCTTTGATATGTTGACTCTGCCTCGGATCTCTGTTTGATTATCACCCCAGTGAAGTTAATAGATAAAATTTACTAAGATTTCCTAGCTGAATGATGTGACCCTTATTATGCGCGGTACTACATCCATAGTGACCAATGCTAAATTAAGTGCTGTGCCGAGGAAGATGCGACAATCAGTTTTTAATGGAAAACAGAAGCACAATCCGCACTTCCCCGATAGCAGGTTACAGACCACACTGGTTTACAAATGTAAAACGGTGTAGGGAAGTTGACCAATGGTATAATAAACAGGAATGTAGGGTTGTCATCAAGGGAGAAGATGTTGGTCTCCTAAATTGGTCAAAATGTAGACTAGAGAGGCCTTAGAGCTGTTTGTATGCATGAGATTTATCTAAGCAGGGTTAAAACATGAATATTTTAGTTGATCACTGAATCATAGTTGATCACTGTAGTTGATTACTCTATTACCTAATATGAAAATTGCTAGGCACATTCTCTGGAAATCAGCCATGTTAAACACAAGATTTAAGCTTTGGTCAAAATCACCACTAATTGGTAGTGAAGTTACAACTGCTTCTTCATTTTTGCCCAAAGTAAGAATCACAACTCAGGCTACAAACTTTTAAGACATCTCACCGTTTGTTCAATTCCAAACAATATTAGGAGGGAGGTCTGGTGTGAGGTGAGTGGAAGAGGACGGTAAATGGATTGTATTGCATAACCGTACCAATTCGCCACTAGTAAGCATTATGTGCTCAAAGCATATACTGATAAAAAGACAATTTCAATAGAAATTTAAAACTTAGAAAATGGGTACATCATGCATTTTTTTCAGTTATTGTAATTTTTTTCAAATTTTCTGCAAACTTTAATAGTCTTCAAATATACTAATCTCTCTAGTTTTCTTTTAATTAATATTTTCTCCCGGCTTAAAAGAACACCTCATTATTGCATGCTAACTTTTAGACCTGCAGATAAAACATCCTTTAATGAATCTGTTCTTATAATTACTTGCAGGACAATTTTTCATTTAAATATAAGCAAATTGTTGACTATCTATTTTGCATAGCGATGAAGTATTCATTGACAATCATCTATGGCTGTGTTCTTAGTGCAACTTTTAAAGTGAATAATGTTGGCTTAGGAGGTAACAAATCTGCTGTTAAAAAAGCTCTGTTTTCTATCCTCCAGCTGTCCTCTCTGAGGGGCAGGATGTAATGGAATCCCAGGAAGGGGATTAAAAAATCCCACCTATTCAATTAGGATGTCTTATTAGTAAGCTTAGGAGCAGCCAGTAGTGAGCATTAATGTTATAGCACTGAGTTTCTGATTTTTTTTTCATTCACGCTAACTGGCAGAAATTACAAATGCATTTCTAATTTATTTTTAAAGAAATTAAACATAAAAGATTATAGCAGCTACTCTGTTTCTTTCAATATCATTTTCCTGGAAAGAAAGATGTAGTTAACACTGAATTCGTGTTACTATTGAGTAAACAAATACAGCAAATCTTGAAATATTTATCTGTAGAACAACACCTTTATTTTGTTGTCAGTAAAATATTTTCAAAGGTCTGTAATTACTGTGTATTTGAAGAACTATATAATATCTGTTATCTACCCACCAATCTATTATCTACTTATCTATCACTTTAATTCTAATATGCTGAAAGAATTTAATGACTCAAATGCTTTGCCCCTACTTTATGTTGTGCTGAGTTTTTGAGTATAACAGGTCACAGAAATTGCCTGGCCCCAGTGGCAGCTCAGGTGACATCATCCGAACATCACAGGGTAACAGGAGGAACTGGACCATTAGCTCAGCAGGATTCCCAGCCAGTGATGGAACCAAGCAGATTAAGGTGCTTCTTGTCCACTTACAACCTAGCAAAGCCCTGGTGCTTCTCTGCTACTAATGGGAACTCATTACTTGGGTTCTTTTATACTGAGCAGAATAGTATTTTGATTGTCACCTGCTTGACAGGATAACATTTTCAAAAGCAGATCAGACTGAAAATATGTCACCATCATCACTTCTACAGTTCCCTTTCTCAAGGGCTGGAGCTCAATCAAGTCCAACCTACACAGAAGTGCTGTGGATTCCTCGCTCAGGTCTTCACTGGCCTTCTTGCTATGTTTGAACCCAGCACCCCCATTCAGCTCACTCCCACATAGACTACTTCAGCCCCTTTGCCCCTTTCTTCTCTTCTCAAAAAAATCAATCCACAAATCAAATAAACCTCTGTATTCTAATAGCAGGATAGTTGACACCACTGGAGAAAATCACACAGCCTAGAAAATTGAATTCACCTTAGATTTATAACTTTACAGTGTTAACAGGATTTCTGTGCTGCCCAGAATACACATACTCTCATCATCTTTCTCCTGTATTCTTTTTTTCCCACCAAATAGAAAGTTGTGCTTTGTTGTCAAAAATCCAAGTGTGGTTTCTTCTCATTTTTGTTTTTAAGTCAATACCTCCCTAAAGAAAAGTATGAATGAAATAGTAAAGGTGTACTTTAAATTGATAGACAAACCTTGCTGGCTGTATAATGAAGTTTCTCCTCATTGCTCTCCAAAGCTGATGAGATATATTCTCCTTTAATAAGTTGCAATCTAGTTTCTTACAAATGTTTCTGAGTAGTTTCAGGTTCTTGCGTCTTATTTTGAAGGTCAGATTTACACTGGTAAGGCTCATATTTATTATCCGTGAACAACCTTGTAACCTAATTACAACACAGGAAATATTCTTCCCTTTTTATAAATTTTTAATTTTGTCTTTAAACCCAGGGCATTCACAATGAACTACATCTCTGTCGTTTTCATTTGGACACAGGGTCCTATAGAATCATTGTTTCCCAGGTAGAATTAGATCGTGCAATCCTCCTGCATCACCTTCCCCAAGGGCTGGGATCGCAGATGATGTGCTTCATTACATCTGCCTAGTTCACATTATTTTTAAAATTTCTTTTAATAAGGATAATATTAAGACAGTTTCAAAACACATTAGTAGGACAGCCACAATAATTGATACATACAACCCACAAATTTAGAAAAGATTTTAACTAGTAAGAACTCAGACAAAGGTCTTCTATCTAGAATCTATAAAGAACTGAAAACCATTAGAGGTCCAAAATTCGAAGACCCAATCCAGAAAAGGGCATCTGAGATGAACACACACTTCTCAGAGAACGAAATTCAGCAAGCCTATAAATACATGAAGAAATGCTCCACATCGCTAGCCATTCTTGAAATGCAAGTCAAAACAACACGTAGATACCATCTCACCCTGGAAAGAATGGCTATCATAAAGAAATCAATCAGCAACAAATGCTGGAGAGGCTGTGGGGAAAGAGGAACCCTTCTCCACTGCTGGTGAGAATGCAGATTGGTGCAACCATTATGGAAAGCAGTGTGGAGGATTCTTAAAAAAACTAGAACTAGAAATCCCATTCAATCCAGCTATCCCCCTACTGGGAATTTTCCCAGAAGAACTAAAAACAACATACCATAGCAATATCTATGCAACTATATTTATAGCAGCTCAATTTGTAATAGCCAAATCTTAGAAACACCCAAAATGCCGTTCTGTTTTCTTAATGTGTGAGTTCAGAGCTATAAATTTCCCCCCAAGAACTGTGTTCATTGCATCCCATAAATTTTCATAGGTTGTGTTTGAATTTTCATTAAATTGTAGATATTGTTTAATTTCTTGTTTAATTTCATCTGTAACCCACTGATCGCTGAGCAGAATTTTATTTAATATCCATGCAATCCTGGAGTTTCTATGGTTTATTTTGTCATTTATTTCCAATTTGATTGCACTGTGGTCATACTACGCACATAATATGTTTTCTTGCTTATACTTAAGCGTTTCCTGTGGATTGATATGTGGTCTCGTTTAGAAAATGTCCCATGTGCAGCCAAAAAAAATGTGTATTCTGAAGTGGTTGGGTGGAACACTGTGTATGTCCAGTAAGTTCATTTGTTCCAAGTTCTGGTTCAGTTCTGCTACTTCTTTGCTAATTTTTTTGTGTGCTTGACCTATCTTTTTCAGATAATTGTGTGCTAAGGTGTCCTGTTAAGATTGTGGTATTGGATATTAGATTTTTCATGTCCTTTAAGGTTTTTCTTATATAACTTGCTACTCCTGTTTTGGATGCATACATATTTATGAGTGTTACCTTTTCATCTTGAATTTTTCCCCTAATCAATATGTGGTGGCCTTCTTTATTTTGCTTGATTAATCTTGGTTTGAAGTCTAGACTGTCTGCAAACAGAACTGCTACCCCTGCTTTTTTTTTTCTTTTTTTTTTTTTTTTTTTTTTTTTTTTTTTTTTTTTTTTTTTTTTTTTTTTTAGGTGCTGGAGCATATAGTATTATTTTTCATCCTTTAACTTTTGGCCTGTGAGTTTCTTTATGAATTCAGTGTGTTTCTTATATACAGCATATTGTTGGGTTTTGTTTCCTTATCCACTCTGTCAGTCTACTTCTTTTAATTGGATAACTGAGTCCATTTACATTGATGGTTATAATTGAAATGTATTTACTTATGATTGCAATGACTTTTATTTACTACTGTTTACTACTTTTTCTCCTGTGTTTAATTGAGTACCCTATTTGGTGGGATCTTTCTGTTCTCATTTGTTGAATTTGGGTCGTTTTGCTCCCACTCTAAAATATTTCTTAGCATACTGTGTATGTCATAAAATTCTTTAGTTGTTCCTTGTTGTGAAAATATTTCACTTCTCCCTCATACTTGAAGGTGTGTTTTGCCGGCTATAGTAGTCTGTGCTGAAATTTGTTTTCATGGAGGAATTCAAGTACTTTGCTCCATGGTCTTCTTGATTTCATGATTTTTGAAGAGAAATCTGCCATTATTCTGATGGATTTTCCTTCAAATGTGATCTGTTTCTTTTCTCTAGCAGCTTTTAGTGTATTATTCTTTTGCTGGTTTTCTGAGATCTTGAACATTTTATGTCTGGTTGTGTTTTTAGTTGGGCTGATGTTATTTGAAGTCCTGTATGCTTCAGTTACCTGAATGTTCAATTGTTTTCTCATATTTGGGAAGTTTTCTGCTATTACTTTTGCCCATATTGTTTTTATATCATTTGTATTGACTCCTTTTTTCTCATTGATTCTTATTAATCTCACTTTGTTCATTTTTGCATCATCTTGAAGCTCCTGAATTATTTTTTCCTGCATCCTAGTTGTTTTTAAGAGGTCTTTTATTACTTTTTCACTGGTTGCAACTATGTCAAGATCTGAAACTCTACTTCAGTTTCTTTCATATGTTTTTTCCAACTTGTGATTGAGATTTTATTTTCTTGTATATCTTTTTGAAACTGTTCATGCAATCTATTTCTTTCTTATGTTGCTGAGTCAGGGGTTCCATCATTTTTCTGTTCTCCTGTAATTTCTATCAATATCTTCTTTAATATTATTTTTGTCTTTCATTATAGTTATCCTTTCTCTTTCTTTTTCAGAGATTATTTGTGTTCTGTTCTCCTCTTTAACTTTCTGCATTTGTTCCCCTACTTTAGATGCTATTCATTTAGACATGTCTTTTTTTTTTTTTTTTTTTTTTT
>PVJA010034297.1:0-22635 GCA_004027025.1 Myocastor coypus | reverse complement strand
TTTTTTTTTTTTTTTTTTTTTTTTTTTTTTTTTTTTTTTTTTTTTTTTTTTTTTGTCTTTTTGAGACAGGGTCTCGCTATGCAGTTGAGGCTGGTCCTGAGCTCACTTTTGTAGCCCAGGCTGGTCTCGAACTCGCACCGATCCTCCTGCCTCAGCCTCCCGAGTGCTGGGATTACAGGCGTGAGCCACCACGCCCGGCGCCCCTCCAGTTTTTGTTTGTTTAAATGTATTGGTTGGATACAGGGTCTCACCTGGTACCAGGGATTGAACTCAGGTCCTTGAGCTCATCAGATAGGTGCTTAGACTGCTGAGCTATCTCCCCAGCCCCCCTCCTAATTCTACTTTTTGCTGTGGTAATGGGAAAGGAAAGAGAAAAAGTAGCCCTGAGCACTCCCTGGACCCCTTTGGGTGCCGTTCCTCCCTTGACACTTCAGAGCCAGTTGGTGTGGACCCTGTCCCCGTGGCAGGCTACCTTGTGCTCAAAGAGGCAGGGTTAAACATTGGCTTAGCATGTTGGGAAACAGCAGGCGCCCTGAGGTGGGAGGGGCTTGAGCTGGACTGGGGTGTTTTTTTCTTTTGTGTGTTTTTGTTTGATGTTCTGGGACTTGAACCCAGGGGCTTGTGCTTGCCAGGAAGGCACTCCAGTACTGACCTACATTTACAGCCCTCTGATTTTTAAATTATTTTATATAGTTTCTGCTATGGTTTGAGTTTAAAATATATAATTTTTTCATAGAAAGATGGAGTCTCTCTATGCTACCCAGGGAGCTCTCAAGCTTCTGGTTTCATTTCTCCTGCCTCAGCCTCCTGACTGGTTAGGACTAGAGACAGGTGCCTCTGTACCTGGAAAACCCACTGTTCCCTTCACCAACATTTTCCTTGGAGGATGGTGCTGCTAGAGCTCAAATTCAGGGCTTTGGTCATGCCAAGCACATGCTTTACCACTGAAGTACCCACTCAGGCCCTGGCCCAGCCCCTTTACGAAGCTTTTCTCTTTTTTTTGGTGGGACTGGGGTTTGAACTCACAACCTTGCACTTGCCAGGTGGGCACTTGTGCCCTGGAGCTATCTCCCTATCCCCAATCTTTTCTTCTTTACACCTGTTGACACCAATCCACTGAGTGTTTTTGTTGTTGTTGTTGTTGTTTGTTTGTTTTTGCGGGACCGAGGCTTGAACTCACAATCTTGCACTTGCCAGGCAGGCACTTAGGACATGGAGCTATCTTCCTGGTCCCACTCAGTATATTTTTAAAAAATTTCACACATTATAGTTTTATCTTTAGCAGTCTTATTTATTTCCTCTATCTTTCATGTCTTTAACTTTTTATAGTACCGTATATGCAATATAATTACAATAACTTTTAAAATGTCTATATCTGCTATTTTTAACATCTGTACAGGTTCTGGGTCGGAGTCGATTGGTTTATCTGTTTACTATGTATAATGTTTTTCTGCCTCGTATTTTGGTTAATTCTTAAAATTGAATTCCATTCTTGGCAAAAATTTTTCTGTATTGGTTGCTAGATAGGTAATTTTTTATTCCTACAAATATCCACACTCCAGCCCCCCCTTTTCAATATTGGAATATGTACGGACCCCTGAGCAATATCCCTAGCATTTTTCACTTTAAAATTTGATACAGGGTCTTGCTAAGTTGTCCAGGCTGGCCATGAAGTTCCTCAGCCTCCTAAGTGTCTGGCACTACAGAAGTATTTCTATAAATATTCCTGAGCTACGTTCTGGTATCAGTGGGCTCTCTTGACCCTTTCGCATCTTATTTTAAATAACTGTCAGGTAGGACTGGAGTTGTGTTCCGTCGGAGGCTCTTCTCTGCCCAATGTGGGGTGAATCTTGAGCTCACTCAGTCTGGCTTCCGGGCACATACACTGTACGAACACAGTAGATCACAACTTTTGGACCAGTTTTTTCCTCTACTTCAATTTCTTTTCTCACGCATAGGCGTGAAAGCGTGAGAGATCCCGCACAGGCGTCTGGGTTTTCCTCTCTGGAAAGTTCCCCGTTAGCTGGCTTCTGTGAGCTCACCTGTCCATTTTGGCAGTAGATGGAGGAGACCCACAGCAGAGAAAACACCAGCAGTTTGGACATCCGCTAAGGGGAAACCTGATGTCAACTTGCTGGAGGTCTCCGTCGGCCTTTAAGAGCAACGCTTTCTTTGAAAGGAATTACGGACTGCCGGCGGGCTGTGCTAGTGGGCGTGGGTAGTTACCGTTCAGTGACTCCTTGGCGACTGCCACGTGGGATGCTGTTACTTAGGTGGCCCACAGCTGGTGCTTGTTGGAGAGCAAACCTTAGTGGGAATAGACTGAAACTGCACCGTGAAAGAGGCATGGGATGTGCGGCTCCTAGGTAACGTAAGTCTAGGTCCAGCTGGGGCCCCAGATGTGCAGCTAGCTGTCTCCTGCAGCGCTGCACGCTCTCCACCCCTGGCTTCTCACTGGGAATGCAGATGACGATGCGGGAACACGACGCGGACCACACGGGAGATGTCATCAGGCGGTTGACAGCTCGGTTTCTTTCCACAGGTGCCTTTTTCATCCCCTACCTCATTTTCCTCTTCACCTGCGGCATTCCTCTCTTCTTTCTGGAGACAGCGCTGGGCCAGTACACGAGCCAGGGGGGCATCACAGCCTGGAGGAAGATCTGCCCCATCTTTGAGGGTGAGTGACTTGGTGGCTGACTCCAGGACCCCTTCACGAGAGTGGACAAGCCGTATCTGGGGTGGCTGAGGGGTGAGTGGAAGGTCAGAGGTTAAAGCGCGACTCTGCGGAGTCTGGCTCGTGGGCCATATACGGAGCTTGTCGCCTTCATCAGAGGATGAGGCAGAAACAGAAATGAAGAAGGCAAAGGCTTCAGCTGTGGAAGTAGATAAATGGAGCTGAAGGCTGTTTTTAGCTGCAGGTAGCCTAAATCTATTGCAATGGTTTTGTTTGTAAAGTTATTTTATCAATTATAAAACACGTTGCCAATTTACTAAAAGTCATTTTGCCAATTATAAAACATTTACAAATTATTTTATTAATCCTTCTTGTATTTTTAAAGAGAACACAACAAATAGTAAAACAACAACAACATGGCCAGGCATGGTGGCACACCCCTATAATCCCAGCCTTGGGAGGCTGAGGCAGGAGGATCAGTGTGAGTTCAAGGCCAGCCTGGGCTACAGTAGTGAGCTCAAGCCCAGCCTGAACTGCATAGTGAGACCCTGTCTCAAAAAGACAAAAAACAAAAACAAAAACAAATCTCACATTAGAAACAATGCAGAATTTCACTAGACAAAATAAAAGGAATTCAGTAATGATTATTTTATTGTATATTGTTGTCTTCATATTAGTTGTTCAGATTACCAGATATAAACCTGTAAGATTGGCCAAAAAACAATAAAAAATTTAAAAAAGAAAGAGGAAAAATTTAAGCATTAACAGCTCCTTTCAACAGACTCACAGAAATCAGCAATATAATTAACCAAGATGTCCTGTGTGTATGTATATATATATATATATATATATATATTTTTTTTTTTCCCCTTTCATTTCTCTTCTTTTCTCCTTTCCCTCATCCCAGTTTTTCTTCCCTTTGGATAGTTTCTTTCCCTTTCACACTATCCATTGCACGTTTCAGATTCTGTTTCCTCTCTCAGGTTCTCACACTAGGGAGACAATACAAAATATTTTTAAAGGAGAAAGACTATTTTACTAACAGTTCTATCATCTTGACACAGTATCTTTAAATTTTATAGTATTTCATTTCATCATTTCTCTCTCTATAGGATTTTCTCCAGGCTTTCATTTCAAAGTAACTATAGATTTTCAGGAAGTTACAAAGATAGTACAAAGAAGTCTAGGTGTCCCTTATTTCGTTTCTCCACTGCTAACACTTTGTACAACTGCAGTACAATGGGCAGTGTCGGGGTATTGGTGTGGTGCTACCCGCAGACCTTACTGAAAGTTCAGCAATTTCCCATTCTCTCACTCATGTACAGAGGTGTAACCCCGTGTAATTTTGTGAGAAATGTAAGTGTGGGCAATCTCAGATCTCTCCTGTCCCCTCACTATACAAGCCTCCCCCACGCTACCCTCTGTCCTCACACTCAGCATCACCCCTCCCGTCCTTGACCTTTGGCAACCTCTATTCTGTGGTCTATCTGGAATTCTGCCATTTGAGGAATCATATGCAAGGACCATGTGGACTGTAGTCAATTTTTTTTTTTTTTCCCTTAGTACCGGGGATCGAACCAAAGACCTTGCACTTGCCCGGCAAGCACTCATTCTACTGAGCTAGCTCCCCAGCCCCAGTAGGCATTTGTGGTTGGCCTTCGGCTCTGCACAGTGTCCTTCACAGCCACCACTCTGTTCAATTTCTTTCACATATCAGGGACAGTTCATTGATGTTCACTGGGTGGACGGCAGTTTTTTTATCCATTCACAGCATTTGTGCTGTTCCAGTTAGGGGGCTCCTTGATCTTTCTTTCTACAGACTTTATAATATGCAATAAACACAGTTTATGTTCATTTTACAATTAATTTTATTTTCCACTTTCTACATAATACTTACTTAATGATTCTTAAATTTCCATCTGTGGATATATCAACATTTACTTACTAAGCCGCTGGAGCTTTTTGGTTATTTTCTTCTTGCTTATAGCTTTTTAATGTCTTGCTTCTGTTTAGGTAGCTTCTCTACCTTTGGAATTATTCCTTTTTTAAAATTTATTTTATTTTATTTCTGACTAAAATGTTGGCTTTTATTATGGTTACTTCTGTCTGCCCACATATTCTGTAGCCCTTTCCCAATTCACATGTTAAATTTTTATTTTAAAAAGAAGAAAAAAACAAAGGCAACAACAAGAAGAAAAACCGTGAAAACAATGTCAACAGAAAGTGATTGGAAATGAGCACTAGTAGTCCTAGTATGTCTTCTTATCATCACTGTAGCTGGAGGCACGTGGCAGTGACGAAGCAAGCATCCACCGTGCCTTTCAACAAACCGCTAGAAACCGGTTGTTCCTCTTTGGGATCAATTTCCAGGATTAGGAATACTGGATGCAAGTGGATAATCAACTCGGGGTCCCTTGATCTGGTTTATTATGTTGTACCAATGACAGTGAAAGTGACAATGACACTAGATGTGAGCAGCATCTCTATACATATCTTGAGCAACTCTGGACCCTTTGGTGGATCTCAAACTTCACTCATTGAGACCACCAGGACCTCCGACTCACTCTGGCCCAGGCTGCATCTTCAGAGGCTATCATTTCAATGGTCTTGGGTTTGGCCTTGTTTTTGGAACATTGTAGATCTCCTGGGCCATGTAGACTGTATGGAAAGCCCTGAGTTGCACTCTTTGTAAAAAAAAAATTTTCCTAATGTTGTCATTGTAGAATTGTCTCATTGCTGTGTCATTTTATACACCTGTAATTAAAGAGGATGAATATTATATTTTATATATTGATAAACATATCAATATTATATGTTGATTCAGGATTGACATTTCCTTCTATACAACTTTTCTCTGTGTGGCTTTATGTTTTAAAAAATATATTAGACTAACTCTGAGGCCCATTGACTGTCCTATTATGGAGTTAGTCTTACCTATTTAAAAAAATAACTCTGGATCGGTGACCTTTCAGAGCCTGATGGAGATGAAATGGTACAGGAAAAGGGCCAAGGACAACAGAGGGCAGGAGCAAGCCTTCACCTGGTCTAGAGCAGAGGGCCAGGGCACTTCTTGCTACAGGACAACAAAACACAAGCAGGGTCAGTGGGAGACATCTGTGCCCTGTCCCTGGCTCAACTCTGTTGTCGCCCCCGCCAGGCATCGGCTACAGCTCCCAGGTGATTGTCATGCTCCTCAACATCTACTACATCATCGTCCTGGCCTGGGCCATCTTCTACCTCTTCAGTAGCTTTACCACTGACCTGCCGTGGGGCAGCTGCCACCATGAATGGAACACAGGTGAGGTCACTTCAAGGTCCCTTGCTTCCTCTTGCTCTGCTGCATTATCAGGAGTGCAATTGCCCCTCTGTCCCGGGAAACCCAGTCCCCAGGGTTAAAGCCTAGAAATTGGCCACGTAGACTGGGGAGACCTCACCTCGATGGTCAGGGCAGGGAGCTGTAGGATGCTTGCCTTGCCTGTGTGAGGGGCTGTAAGTTTGATGCCCTGTGCAGCAACGCGAAAGCTGAGAACTCACCAGTATCGTAGGCAAAATGTCCCACACTGTTTTCTTTAAAAAATAAATTGGTATATTCAATTCATATGTTATGCAAATAGAACTCATTTTTTTAAAAGTCGAGTTTAGCCCTTTATTTCAATTTGAAATCTGACTGGTCTGATATATGTGCCTATTATTTGTTCATTTGTTTGCTTCTTATGTCTTCTTTGTGATGCTATTTTAGGCTTTTTCAAATTTATAATTTCTCTGGGCTTGACTAGGGAATTAACTGCTTTGTATGTCATCGGTGTAATTTATAACAGCAATTAGCTTCTCTGCTTGTAAGACCACGTGGGCCACTTACAGCGACAGAGCTATGTAATATATTGAAAGTATCGACAACAAAAATATCTAGGTTAGGTCTGTTCAAAGGGTTGTCGGTGAGGATGACCGTGTCCTCTGTCCAGCAGTGGCTACTGAGCAACCTGACACGTGGCTAGTGTATCCAAGGAACAGGATTTTACAACTTTTTCTTAAATTTAGTTTAAATGCTCCCAAGAAGTCATGACTACCCTATAGGACAGCACGGAGACAAAGCAGGCTGGCCATGCGCTGCTGGGATTCCTTGCTGCTTCTTGCTGTCTTTGTCCAAAGACCTTCCTGTGCTTGTCCACAAGATCAGCTGTTTTGGAAAAGGAATAGCTAGATAAATTGCTGGGTTCTCAACTAGATTTTCAAGCCTTTACTTGCCAGGGAAAAATGTTCCTACGGGCCTTAGTCTGTGTACTCTGGACCCGTCCACACCTCTCCCTCCTGCTCCTCAAACAATCCCCTCCCCCTCAAACAATCCCCTCCCCATGGTGCCTGCTCCCCATCGAGGCTGTGCTTTGCCCTCTCTGGCACCCCACATCCCACCACCCCGTGCCAGGTGAAGAGTCAAATCGGGTGGCACCTCACCTGGCTGTTCCGGTATTGACCTTTGCCTTGAAACGGCAGGCACTGCACTTTTTGTCTGTTTATTGAGTGGTTTTCCTACCAGTCCTCAAGATCTGGAGGCAGAAAAGGCTCCTTATCGCTGTGGCATTTAAGTATAGCACAGTGTTGGCTACTGCATGTGCTGTCAAGAAACATTTACTGACTGAAAGGTTTAACACTCTGTTCTATTCTAGTATTTTTCATTATATATATATATATATATATATATATATATATATATATATATATATGTGGTTGTCTGTGTGCTGGTTTGTTTACATCTATGTACATTGCATCACCCTTGACAACCGACTTGCCAGGTAGTGAATATTTTACCCAGACCCCAGTAGCGTGTCTTGATGCACTCTAAGGTCTGTGGCCTACACTTGGACTTAGGGCAGGATCAGGTTTATCTGCTTTTGGATTTGTTTGGCATCTTTGAGACCATCCTGAGGTAAACTACAGGACTCAATCATCTGCTCTTGGGTATTTTTGACACCTCCTAGCAGGCCTAGTTTGGCTCAGAGCCTAGTGTCTTGAGTAGGATAGGTCAAGTTGTCCTGTGAGGATGAAATGATGCATTTCTTCCAGGAGGAGGATGGGTTCCGCTGAGAGAGCCCGGCACTGGCGCTGAGGCCTTCAGCGGGTGTCTATGGAGGCCCTGCTCTGTCAGACTCTGTTCCAAGCACTGGTGTAGCTAATGGCCAAAACAAAGAGCTGTATGTCTCTGGAACTATTATTCTAGTCACTGAGAAAGACCGTGAACAAAACAAAAGAGTAATTATGCATCACGACAGAAAGAAGTAGATGTATTCTGTGAAAAGTGCTATGGATAAAAATAAAGCAGAGGTGGGTTTGGGAGTTTTGGGGTGTGGTATGATCTTAAATAGGGTATTTAGGAAAGGCCTGATTGAGATAGATGGCTTTGAGAAATGATTGAAGAAGGAGGGGGATGGGAACTCAGGGACCTACCTGCATACTGGCAGATGGGCACGCTAGGAGTGGCAAGTGCCGCAACGCTGACACGCACGGGGCCACAGGTACGAGCAGCAGGGGTGCCGGTGTGGCTGGAGAACAGAGACAGGAAGTGAGGTCAGAGGTGTTGGGGGTGCGGGGAGGATACCGCACGCAAGGCCGTTCAGGTGCCTGGAGGGGCTGGGGGTTCGGGAGCTCCCTGGAGCGTGTCTGTTGGAGCGCCCCGTGGAGTAATTCAGGGTTCAGCGAAATCACCGTGGTTACTGAGCAGAGAGCTGACAAGAGAAGCGAGGCCCGCGAGGAGCTGTGAGGCGGTGGTGGCGTGCGCCAGGGCGGGCATGGAGGGCAGCGTCCCGGTGTTCTGAGGTAGAAGCTACACGCTTGCCAGCCTGAATTCCAGGTTACTCAGTTATGGGAGAGCTGTGACGGGTCATGTCTAGAGATTCATTTTCTTCATTTGTACGATGGAAAAAACAACATCAGTCTTAGTACCTCCCAGGATTATTGCGCAGATTAAATATTTAAAAAGAAAGTCAACACTTTGTGGCACTCGGCAGTGACACAGAGCTAACGAGGAGCCACCAGTTATTGGGTGCCACACGCTGATGTTTCCATCTGTCTCGGTTACTGTTCTCATGGCTCAGACACAATGCCCGACCCCCAAAGGGGCAGGAGGAAAGGTTTTCCTCAGCTCACATCTGTAGAGGCTTTGGTGGAAGGCAGGGTGGTTTGGCAGAGAGGCATCGCAGAGGGGACACGGTCTGTGACAGGCTGGAGACACAGAACGCAAGCAGCCAGCAACAGGCAATGAGAGTGCACTGGCCCCATTTCTGTCCCTTGCATTTTCTCCAGCCAGGGTGCAGTGCTTTTACTTCTGTCTTTGCCAAACCTACCAGTGGACTGGTTTCGTAAGCACACACCCATAGTCTCAGCATTGCACACTCTAGATCCAGCTGCCTCTGAGAAAGCCGCCATCTGTGCACGACCACATGAAGTTTTGGCAGGACATCTAGACCAGCCAGAGCTCCATCTAACCATCTACCAGTCCTCTGGATAGATGGTGGTATCTACATTTTAGAGATCGGTGAAAAGACACTCGTGGGGTCAAATGGTCACTTACCTAAGGCCATACACTTGGTTCCCAGAGCGCCGGGATCTGAGCCAGAGGGCTCTGACCCTGGGCTGGAGTTCTTGGCTGTTCTGCTGTATCACTTCCTTGGAGGCATGTCACCTTTCCCAAGGCTGTGACTCCTTCCGGGACAGTGTCCTGGAAAGATTTGCCGACTTGGAAGCAGCTGGCGTGCAGACGTCTCCTCTGGGGCCGTCTGACCGTGCTTTAGTGAGAATATGCCCGTGAACACAGCCCACCGCGTGTCCGTGTGGGGAGGTCAGGCGGGTGGGCTGCCGTCTGGATGCCGCCCTACCATTGCCGCATCCTTCCAGCCCTAGCTGAGGTGAGTGGCTCGCTCATGTCCTTCTCTTTCTTTTTCCCTGGGACCTGGGAATAGAGAACTGTGTGGAGTTCCAGAAGGCCAATGGCTCCCTGAATGTGACCTCTGAGAACGCCACCTCCCCTGTCATCGAGTTCTGGGAGTGAGTGAGGCCTTCTTACCTTCCGAATGTGGGTTGTATGTCTTCTGAGGTAGGGGTGGGGTGGGGCTCCCCGTGAGCCAAAGGGGAATCTTCAGTTCTTCCTGTCCCAGCCTGCACCTGAGGGTTCTGTTGTGCTGTGTATGTAGCTGGTAGGGGACTGGTTTCAGAGATGATTTTCCTGTCAGGGCAGCCCTCTCCTCACTTTAGAGAGTACACATGTATGCATCTGCACTCCTGGCCACCTTCCTCACTTCGGTTCTGTTGCCTCTTGCGTCCCCCTCCCGCTTACCAAAATGTCCCGTAAACCTGGCTGAGAGAATGGCCCTTTGTACATCCTTGCCCATGTTAGACCAGGTCTCAGAGGAAATTCCCCTGGGCACTTTCGGTTCATCAACTTTTACGTGCAGCTTCATGCCTGGGCAGAGGAAGAAGCATCACAGATCTCACAGGCCTTAGACAAGTGTAGATTGGAAGTCAGTGGGCTCCACAACTGTGGCTCAGGGCTGGGGTGTAGATCTGTGACATGGCACTTGTCTAGCTTGTGCAAGGAGGCCCTGGTGTCTGTCCCAGTGCTGCAGAAAGAAAGAGGAAAGGAAGGAAGGAAGGAAGGAAGGAAGGAAGGAAGGAAGGAGGGAGGGGAGGTTGGAGAGAGGGAGGGAGGGAGGGAGGGAGGGGAGGTGGGAGAGAGGGAGGGAGGGAGGGAGGGGAGGTTAGAGGGAGGGAAGGAGGGAAGTGGGGGGAGAAGCCAGAGCAAGGCAGGTCTGATCTTCTCTCCCCAGGAGGCGAGTCCTGAAGATCTCTGATGGCATCCAGCATCTGGGGGCCCTGCGCTGGGAGCTGGTCCTGTGCGTCCTGCTCGCCTGGGTCATTTGCTACTTCTGCATCTGGAAGGGGGTCAAGTCCACGGGCAAGGTCTGTTCATGAGAGCTTCCAGGCACTCTTCGGAGTGGTCCAGTGAGGGGGAACGACCCTGCAGAGATTTTGGGTGGTCCACTTCCTTGATCCTGGGTCACTCCTGGATTCTGCCCCACATACTTCTGGGAAGTAAAGAGGGACAGAGAAGGTATCTCAAAGGATACCTCCAGAGTGTCACGGAAGGTGCCATGCATGTGAACACACTGTATGTAGGGATCCGTTGGTCTTACTGCGACTGGGGAGACACGGTGATAGGAATGAGAAAGATAGACAAGATGAAAAGCTGGGCTAGGTTGTCACCAGTCTGCCCGATGGGCAAGACTAACTCAACGTACAAAAAAAGATCCTTTATTTATACTTCTGCAAAGCTTGTATCACATGACACAAGGTTACCCAGGGACCAATAGCTGGCCTGAACCAGACAGGATGTTTTTCTCAGCACTGGGGTAGCTTGTTTGCTTTAGGCAGGGAGGCCCAGTCCTACCTACACACACTTGATCAATTTCCTGGCTTCCTGTGGCTCCCAACCACTGTAGCTTTTATTTTACAGAATAGTTGGTGGGTAGTGAGCGCCAGTCACACTCTTCACCTCAGAATGACTCTTCACCAACCCAAGCGTGTTGGGGTCTCTTTGCCTTAGAGTATCTGAGGTATTCGAGGGCATCTGAGCTCTTCTGGACTCGAGGCCTGCAGGCCTCTGCTGAAGCTTCCATCTTAATCTGGCTGCCGGGCTGTGCTACGCTCCTAAACTCTGTGAGGAAGAGGTCATGGGTTACAGATATTTCCACATGTGACAACCCTTGCTGTAATTCCATGTACTTGCTAGGAGAACGATTAAGTTCATTCAGCCACTCAACAAATACTTACTGGATATGGGTGGGAGAGCCAGTGTTTTGAGCTGGAGGGAGAAGATTCGGAGGTGATGGCCTAAGACAGGGGAGATGGACCAGAACAACTGCAGGGGAGACAGAGGTGCAGGAGGGGGTCCCGTGGCTCCCCTGCCCTTTGGTGGGGGGAATGTCTCTTTCCTGCTTGCTGTCGACCATGGCTTCCGGGCCCCCCCTTCCTTGCTCATGCTCCCTAACCACTCTTCTGGATCTCCTGCCTGCCCAACCAGGTGGTGTACTTCACAGCCACATTCCCTTATCTCATGCTGGTGGTCCTGTTAATCCGAGGAGTGACCCTGCCTGGGGCTGCCCAAGGAATTCAGTTCTACCTGTACCCTGACCTCACACGTCTGTGGGATCCCCAGGTAAGAAGGTACAGACTGGCACTGCCATGGGGAGTGGGCGGTGCTTGAGCTGCAGGCTTTCCTGGGCTCTACTGGGGAGCCACCAGGGTGTCTATGGTGATGGCAGGTGCCCTCCCTCCCGCAGACATGGTGAGCAGAGGTCTATGGGTTAAGGCGTCCATCCCTGGGAGCTGAGACCCCAGGGATATTACTTAGGGACTGCAAATATGTCACTAGTCACCATTATTCAGAGACTATATTCACTCCTGCTCCGCCTGTTCATTTTCTTCATTTCTGCAGTTTTTTCAATTCCTTCCCAAGCCGGTTTTCTCTCCCTTGTGGACCCCTCTCTGGTGCCCTCCCTCTGCCCACGTGAGCCCTGCATTGGCCCCATGACCCCAGCTCCTCCATGGCCCAGCGAGGTTGGTGTTAAGTTTCCCATCAGTTGTCCAGAGGTGTCTTTTCTGCCACTCTACACAGTCCCTGTGCCGCTGCCAGCCCGGCAGGCAGTGCCGCTTGCAGATCGGAGGGCACGGAGCTCAGGCCTTACCTCTGATGGGTGTCCCTTCTGTTCCTCTGTGGTAACCATCCTAAGAGCTGGCCAAGTTGATGGAGCGTGGGTAAGCTGCAGCCCCAGGGTGTGTGACTTTGCCTAGAACCCTGCTTCTGCCTGCTGGGTGCTGAGGGGGTTGTGTGCCATTCAGATGTTCCTCTGTCAGTGCAGTGCCTTCGAGGTCAGATGGTGCCCATGCCAGGAAGGTGGCTGGATGGCTTCTGACCATTTAAGATAGGCACTCCCAGCCAGACATGGTGATGCACACCTGTAACCCCAGCACTCTGTGAGGCTGAGGTAGGAAGATTCACAAGTTTGAGCTCAGCTTAGCCAATTCAGTGACCTAGCAAGATCCCATCTCAAAGTTAAAAAAATAAAATAAAATAAACAAAGCCTGAGTACATAGTTCAGTGCAAAAAACCCTGCACTCAATTCCCAGTAACAAAAGCGGAAAAAGTCACTCATGCTCTGAGGGGGTGTACAGGGAAGGGCGTGCAGCTGAGTTCCCCCAAACCCTTAGGAACTCAGTTCCCACAGAGGCATGGCTTCTCTGCGGCAAAATTTAGGTTGATCCAGAATTGGAGCCATCCTCTAGCGGAGCTGCATCTTCCGTTTTTTTTTTTTTTTTTTTTTTTTTTTGCCTTTTTGCCTTTTTTTTTTTGAGACAGGGTTTCACTATGCAGTTCAGGCTGGCCTTGAGCTCAGTTTTGTAGCCCAGGCTGGTCTCGAACTCGCAGGGATCCTCCTGCCTCAGCCTCCCGAGCATCTTCCATTTTGACTTCAGGGACCGCAAGACTCCCGGCAACAGCCGTTAGAGGCCTGCCCGTAGAGCCAGCCACGGGCCTGGGTGCTGTCGGTGCGGGGTGAGCTTATCCTTCCTCGCTCCCGTTTCTCATGCTCACCTCCAGCCAGCATGAGGGCCAAGCCACACCCAGCACTAGAGCAGCTGAAGCTAAGGGGACCCCAGAGGTCACCCAGCAGAGCCTCCTCATTGCAGACGAGCCACGGCAGTGCACAGCAAGAAGGTGGCAGGCCCTCCAGGGCGTATTTTTGTTTCTTGAACCATAGCCTCGTGACTTATCTGGAACCAAAGGCCTATGCTGCACGACAGGTAGCAAGCAGGAAGGGAAGTAGAGGGAAGGCTTGGAAGGACCAGCCAAGCGCCTGGCTCAGGCCTGCCGTGCAGGAGGAAGCTAGCTCGGTGGTGGAGTGAGGAGCTCTGAACAGCAGCTGTCGCTCCTTTTTTGCTTGCAGGTAGGACTGGGAGAAGGGACATGGCCAGAAAAAGAGAGAGGGGACAGTATTTATGGCCTTGCCACTTGTTGACGTGTAGGTCCTGCCCTTGCTGATGATAAAGACTAAAGCTCAAGTGACAGTGTGGATGTACAGGAGAAAGCTTTCAGTTGAAAGCAAGAGAAAACTGAAGAAGGGACTCTGACTTGCGTAGTCCTTGGAGGGGACCCACTGGTGAAGAAAACCAGATTGGCAGAGATCAGCTTTATGGGGTGCATACAAGGCTGCAGTCCAGTCAGTCCCTATGCCCGGCATGGTGTGCAGCTCCAGGGGAAGCCTCGCGAATGGAGCGATTTGGTTTCTGTGGAAGGAGATGTCGTGTCCTGAAGGGCAGTCTCCATCACGTGAGGCTCTGCCGGAACGTCGGAATCCAAGGGGACCACAGGTGTGGGGCAGTGGAGACCTCCCAGCACAAGTGTGCTCAGCCTCGATGGGTGGCGAGAGAGACTATGTAAATTCAGCTCTAACAAATCTTGCTTTGCCAACTTACAGACAGTGCAAAAATGACTAACAGGCCTATATGAGAGCAGATGAGAATTTGGCTCAGAGGCTCCTAAAATGAAATTCAAATTCTGTTTCATTGTTAGTTATCTGTTGGGCATTGGTAGATTCGAGAATCATGGTTTCTAATAAAAACTAAACTAAACTAGTTTTAAGTCCCAGTCTCTCTCTGTCTCTCTCTCTCTGTCTCTCTCTGTCTCTCTCTTAAATTATTTAAGTCTATCGGTACATTCTGAGAGTCCAGGTCTATCTTAGAAACAAACGTAAACCCTACTTTTAATGACTGACAAGTTAAGGACCCAGGAATTTGTTCTTTGCTCCCCTAGTGCTCTCTGATTATGTCATGAGACATAATCAGAGACATGGCTGTGTCAGCTTTGTCCTGAGCAGCTCTTTAGAACCAGGGCTCACTATGTTATTGGTACTGTTACGAGGTTTACATGCATTATTTCAGCTAATCGGTCTAGTAGATCATTGAGGGACACCCCGCCCCCCTTGTAGATAAAGAAATTGAGGTTCAAAGACCTCAAGAATTTTTCTTTTCATGCCTGCAGTTGGAACCATGTCTAAATGCCACGTACTTTGTGATCTCCGTCTCTGTCTCGTCTCTGTCTCTGTTTCTGCCTCTCTATCACTAAGCCATTTATTCTATTGTTGCTGTTAATATTATTTTAGAGATTGAACTAAAATAGAGATTGAACCCATTTGGGTCTTTTACACTGGGCTACCTCCCCAACCCTTTACAAATTTTTTAAAAATTTAATTTGAGGGGCCTGGCAGGATGGCTCAGTGGTCTAAAGCGCCTGCTTAGGAAAGCTTAGGCAGTTGCAGGGACCACGGTTCGATCCCCGGCACCACATGCTGCGCCAGCCCTGCCCTCAGGGCAGGCTGAGCCGGCCATAAAAACAAACAAACAAACAAACAAAAGTTCTGAAAAAAGAAAAAAAATAAAAATAAGTTTAATTTGATACAGGTTTCTGCTAAGTTCCTCAGACTAGGTGTAAACTCATGATCCTCCTGTCGCAGCTTTCCAGAGTATGGAGATCGCTGGCTTTGTTTTTGATTTTTTTACTTTGAGACAGGGTCTCTCTGGCCCTGTCTGGCCTTGAATTTGTGATTCTCTTGCCTCTGTGTCCCAGATAGCTGGACTTGCCGGCATGGGCCACTCAGGAACGGGCTTATGATTTCTTGAATGCAAGGTCCCTGTTCCCCTCGCACCTCATGCACTCATCAAATACGTGTTAAGATCTATTATGCACCAGGCCTGTTCTAAATGCAGGATCTGCCGGGTGTGGTGGCTCACGCCTGTAATCCCAGCACTCAGGAGGCTGAGGCAGGAGGATCGGTGCGAGTTTGAGACCAGCCTGGGCTACAAAAGTGAGCTCAGGACCAGCCTCAACTGCATAGCGAGACCCTGTCTCAAAAAGACAAAAAAAAAAAAAAAAAAAATGCAGGATCTGGTACATAATAACATGTATCCACTGCCCATGAAAATGGGTCAGAAAATGTATGAGGCCATGGCCCTGGGTCTGGGTGACTACAGGGAATGTGACTCAATCTGTACCTTGGTCACCATCCTTCCACCCCAGCCAGCTGTAGGTAGCACAGGGAACAAAGTCTTCCAAGTGCTTTGTGACTCAGGGAGGGAGCTGTCTCAGATGCAGCCTGCTCTTGGTCCCATGCTGACACGAGGCTTTGTCATCAGTGAGCCCAGCAGCACCTGCAGGGTCCCCCCCCACCCCCTCGCAGAGCTCTAATTGCATCTAGTTGGCACTCCCCTGTAAGTATGATAATTCCAACTGGCATTTGCCTGGCACTCTATAGAGGTGCAAGATCCCTGCTAGCAACACCACGACCAAGGATGTCACTGTCTTCCAAGCACTGAGGCTGGGACCAGGAGCTGGGCAGAGGCAGTGCTGTGTCCATTTATTCTTTCTGCCTTTCCCGCACGCTGTGTGCGGGGCTCGCTGTCATCTTTCTCCCTGTGGACTCAGGGGTGCCCTGTTTTGTTCAGGCCCCTGTTTTTGTTTTGTTTTTTTCTTCCTTTATCCTAAACTTTGATTATACTAAAGTTTGGTAAGTGGGTAAAGAGGAGGATGGGAATAAGGTGACCCCACAGCCCTGCTGAGTGCTTTAAATTCTGATAGTAAGCAGCACCAATGTAGGCTTTGTCTAAGGAGGAGGCAGAAACACAATTCAGGACTAGTCTTTGTATTTTTGTATAGCTAGCTGAAATCAATGCAGCCTCATAATTACTGAAAGGCAAGTTGTGCTTTAAAAAAAAAGCAGTGAGGGCCCAGCCAGATAGCCTAGCGGACTAAAGTGCTGCTTAGGCAGGTGCAGCGACTGGGGTTTGATCCCTGGCATGCCGTGTTCACCCCACCCCCGGGGGTGTGCTATGATAGAGACTGAGACTGGACGCCGTGTCCCGCACCTGTAATCCCAGAGCTTGGGAGGCTGAAAACAGGAGGATCACAGTGCAGGTTCGTGTGTCTGATGCGCTCCTCCTCTTCAGGGCACTTCTCTGAGTCCTTCACACTCACTCTGTGCCATAGATATCAGGCCCCCCCCCCTTATTTTTAAGAGTTGGAGACAATGGAAGCCTAGACACTTTGGAAGACTTGGAATAACCACAGAGCTAGCATCATGGGAGTTTCTTCAAACAGTCTATTGAAGTCTGCTCTCTTCAACACCATTATAGCTCTTTCCTGAAGGATATGAATTATTTAAGAGCTTTAAAGTCTACTTTTTATTATTGTAGCAGACAGGATGGGAAGTTAATATTTATTTCTGTGTTGAACATTTCGTGTGAGATCTTTTATTTGTTATATGACACATTTTCCTGATGAGGAAAGACGTTTGGCATGGCTAATTGATCACACAGTTAGTGATTATTAGATTTAGGAATTGGACCCAGTTCAGTTTGACCATGATTTTCTATTACATATCAGGTAGATATTAAAAAATGCTAGCATGGGACTCTAGGTTGAAACATCTTTCCTGGATATTCTAGAACTCTCTGTCTCTCCCAAAGCATCCCTTTTTTTTTTTTTAGCCATACTCCACCAAGTGTTTTTCATACTTGTTTTTTTCTTGGTCTCTCCCCACCCCCTCAGTTAAAAGCACATTGGAGTTTTGTCCCTGGACCCTGGGGCTGCTGGAATGGCAGGAAACGGATCCCTGTGGCGGGGAGCAGAACAGCTTGCTCTGCGTGTTCCTTCGGCCTCCTCTCCTTGATCCATTCCCTGTCCAGCGGCCCTCAGGGCCACAGCTGTGCAGAGAGCCAGGCGAGCCTGCCAAGCTCCCAGCGAGGAGCTCTGTTCAAAGGCACCGCAGGATCTGACCTCGGGCCCTGACCTCTCGCTCTCCTGCAGAGCCTCTCTGCTCTCACTGACTCTCCTCCCAGGCCAGCTCTGGCTCAGCCTGTACTCCTCCTGGTCACATTGACGTAGGACATTCAAAAGATATAGGGGAAATGAATGCGACACCCAACCTGCTAGATGTCAGATACATCAAGTTCGTATTTCCCCAAAATCAAAGAATGAATTCTTTTTTTCCTGTATTTAATACAAGGTCTATGGGGTCTCACTACACAGGTCGGATTTGTATGACTCTCCCGTTTTCAGCCTCTCAAGCACAGGGATTACAGGGGTGCCCAGTCTCAACCACCATCTCAGCGTGCCCTGGGGGGTGGGGCTAGCGCAGCATGATGGGTCCCTGAGTCTGCCTCAGCAGACACTTTAATCCAATGAGCTATCTGGCTGGTGAATGAATTCCAAGGAACAGCGGAGGTTTAAGAGTAGGAAAACTTTATTGAGCGAAAGAGCTTCTGAGAGACACTTCCGGGAAGAGACCCAAAAGTGGGCTGCCAGTGAGCCTACTTCTTAAAGGAGGAAGCTTTAGAGAGCAAAATCATGAAGTGGGCACAAAGTCACGAGATGGGTTGAATGTGGGACAAAATTGTGATCAGCCAATAAGATAACAAGCACAGCCACCTAGATAATACGATCCAATGGGGGAGAAAGACACATAGCATGTGTCCATGGAAAGAACAAGGGCTTTTTTTAGGTGACTGAACCAGGTGATACCAATTATAGTCTGTTGCTCGTCCTTGGGGAGGCATGTAGGCCTGGTCATTCAGTCCTTAACTTGTGACCTGGCCTTCAGCAGATGCACCTCCAGCCATAGTCGTGGTGTACACTGGCTCCCTGGGGCCTAGCTCTGTCTGATTGCCTCTAATATTTCTGCATAACTTAGCTGTCTATATTGCCCCTCTCTGAAGAAGCAATAACTGCCATGAGAAGGCAAGGGGCAACGATTGTCCTGGGTGAAGGGGGTCAGAGCTGTGATTGGCAGTCAGAGAGACTCCGCAGAGGATCTGTCTAAAGGCCCTCCATAGAAGCCATGAGCTCTCGTTTTGGGTAGGCATATAGCTTTAAACCTGAAGGAGACAAGGGCAAAGAAACAGTTATGTATATATGGGCCAGATAATAAAATCAACAAGACTATTAGGAATACAACCAACAAGCATTTCTACCATTAAGACCCAGTAATAACCTTCCACAAAGAGGGTAAAGAGAAGGCTTAGGGAATTTCAGAATTTGGCATGGCATTAACGTTTTGAACAGCCTTCAAAATATTAACCATAGGAGCCGGGCGTGGTGGCGCACGCCTGTAATCCCAGCACTTGGGAGGCTGAGACAGGAGGATCAGTGTGAATTCGAGACCAGCCTGGGCTACAAAAGTGAGCTCAAGGCCAGCCAGAATTGCATAGCAAGACTGTGAATCAAAAAGACAAAAATACATAAATAAATAAACAAATAAATAAATAAAAAATATATATTGAACATATGTTCAGGAGTGTACACGCAGCACTCACTTTTATAGTTGCACAAGTATCCTTGTGTTGTTATTATGTCTAATATCACCTGACCTTTTAAAATTTTAATTTAATTTAATTTTTTTAAGCTTCATTTATTTATTTGTGTTATGGCGGCTCAGCCTGCCCTGGGGGTGGGGCTGGTACAGCATGTGGTGCTGGGGATCGAGCTGGGGTCCCTGCAGATGCCTAAACTTTCCCAGGCAGGTGCTTTAGACCACTGAGCCATCTCGCCAGCCCATATCAACTGACTTTGCTCTTTAATTTTACTTTTTCACTCAGAGAGAAAGACCAGCCAAGGTGTTTTTAAGTATAGTTAGCCAAGGCCTTGATGTGTTAAATAACATCCTCTAATTTTAGGGAAGGGATAAAAATAAAAGTCAAATGATCATACCAGTGAGACACACATATAGACTGTCAGTGCCACAGATGGGGTAAGTTTTCAGGTTAATCGATATTTTTGACACTCCTGCCTTGGAACCACACAAGTCCCAGCATGCATCTCTCTATCCATCCAGTGGGTAGCCAGGGACACAAATTGGTTCCACAGCACCAATGAGCGTCATTGGGTCCTTCCCATGTAATTCCAGGATGATCAAACCAGTCTACTATAAACAAGTCTTTGACCTGCAAAGTATATACACTGCGTGGGAGTGTCCATCCCAAGTGTTAGTAGAGTTAGGCCAAAGAGAACAGGAGTGACTTCTTGGTTGCCATGCAACCATCACCAGAATAAATATTCACTTTCTGTCCTTCACCCAGTTGAAAAGTCCTTGTCAGAGATATGAGTTCTGCTACCTGGCACTAGTCCCAGGGAGAAGTGAGGAACTTTCAAGCGTCTGATGTGGAGTCCTGACTGTAACCCCTGTCTTTTCTTGGAGGCATCACGGGAGAGGCTCAATTCAGGGTGTGTCTAACAAGTCTTCCCCAGTTGTGTACATATGGAGAATCACCTGACTGTATTCGTGTCTTTCAGCCTCAATTTCTTCTTTTTCTGGGAGAAAGGTGGCGGGGTTTAAGGAGGAACATGTCTTTATTTGAATGTCTGGGCCTTCCAGAAGTACAGCCTGGTATTTAAGAAGTCAGTTGTGGGATAGACACAGGCTCCTTCTGGAAGAAGGAAGCCCTGCCTCATTGTGTATATTGTATATCCAGTGAGTCTTTGCCTCAAGTCAGCTTGGACCCCTCCAGGACTGGAAGTACAGCAGCTACAGCGCTAAGGCACATAGCCCATCCCTTTGTCTACTTGATGACTCAGATGCCCTCCAGACTGTTGAGCCGGTCCTCAGTGCAGGGGTATCATCACACCCAAATTGAAAAAGTGTCCTGTAAGGACACTTACTGCTCGGGCATTTAGAAGCACTTGCTTAAGCTTCTGGAATGCAGTTTGGGACCAGGTTCTCAGGTTAAAGTATGAGTGTCTGGCTTTTGCAGTTTCTTCATAAGCTGATATAAGAGTTATGTGATCTCACCGTACCCTGCTATCCAACGGCAACAAAATCCTGTAATTCCTAGGTATCCCCTGAGCTGTTTTAGGATCTTGGACCGTGGGAAGGGAAGGAAAGGACTGGGTTAACTCTCTTCTCCCAGCATTTAGGTTCCCTGAGAGTGTGATAAGGCCAAAGTATTTTACCTCAAGGCTACAGATTTATGTCTTAGACCTAGAGACATTGTAACCTCTGGCTGCTAGAAAATTCAGCACATCATGGGTGCCCTGGCTAGAGAGCTCATCTGAGCAGAAACATCACAGCACATTGGCTCCATATTCCAGTACTGTGACCAGGGGAAATTCAGAAGATGTCAAGTCAGGGAAATCACTCGCCCAAAAAAGACAAGAACTGTTTCTGAGCCTCTTCAGGGAAGCAGCACAGTCTAGGTCAGTTGAGATCTGGTTGCAAAGGATATAAAAGAAGGTTTCTTTTAAATCTAACCCTGAAAAGCAATCAGCATCTTCCAGGATCTGAGAAGGGAGAATGTACGGGCTAGGTACCGCTGGGTGAATGGGCTCTGTCACCTCATTTACCAACCTAAGGCCCCATACCAATGGGTCTTTGAAATCCCAAGAGTGGAGTTGCAGGGGCTGTGACAATGTGTAAGTACACCTTGTGCTCTTAAGTTGTCAATTAGAGGCCATAGTCTTTTTATAACTTTTGTTTTTGGTGAAGAAAAATAGTAGGATCTTTGAGATGTGTTTGTACTAGGGCAGATCTTTTTCTTTTTGTTGTTGTTGTTGTTTATTTTTATGGCCCACTCAGCCTGTCCTGAGGGCAGGGTTGGCACAGCATGTGGTGCTGGGGATCCAACCATGGTCCCTGCAGCCACCCAAGCTTTCCTAAGCTGGCACTTTAGACCACTGAGCCATCCTGCCCGGCCCCTAGGGCAGATCTTATTGCTCTACCTGTTCTACCTTTAGTTGCCCATACTTGAGGCTTTGGTTTTATCTCCACAAGGGAGAGGCAACCTGGGTGCATGCCTATTATACTATTTAAGCAAGATAAGTGATCTCTTCTCCTGGGAGGGACACTGGAATTTCAGACATAACAAGAGTAGTGATGAGAAAGCCACCCCAGTTACAGCCTAGGGGTTGTGAAAAAGCAGTTTACCTCCTCTCCAGGGGCGCCTCTCACTGAAGTATGATGGTAGAGGGAAGGCCAGGATGGAGAGATATGTGCCAGTGTGTAGCAATAGGTTGGCTTCTTTTCCTTCTGTAGCCGTGATTACGGGGCTCCCCCGTGGAGATGGCAGTGCAGCCAGAGGGAGAAGGTGGGGTGCTCCACAGTGCCTTCAGTCCTGCTGGGCTGACTGATAAGATGGATCTGATCCCTGGGACCTCACAGGGCAGCCTGACTTCCAGTGGTCACTGTGGCAATCGGGGCATGGCTCAGGAGGCCTTTTGTCAGGATGGTGCTTATCAGATTCCCTCTGAAGGTGGCCTGGCTTTCCACAGCAGTAGCAGGCCAGGTTAGTCATCAAGTCCTCCTCGGAGGCCTGGGGATCAGACTGAGGATCTGTTTTTTCTAAGGCTACAACTAAGGGGCCCCTTTGTCTTGGTCTCTGTTTTCTCCCCTTGGCCTCTTCCTGGTCTTGGTTATAAGATGCTGAGGAGGTCAGGCCCGGCAGGATGGCTCAGGAGTCTAAAGCGCCTGCTTAGGAAAGCTTAGGGGGCTGTAGGGACTGCGGTTCGATCCCTGGCACCACATGCTGCGCCAGCCCTGCCCTCAGGGCAGACTGAGCCGGCCATAAAAATAATAAATAAATAAACAAACAAAAGTTCTGAACCAAGAAAAAAATAAAAAAAACAAATAAATAAAATGCTGAGGAGGTGATCCTTACTACGGTACCAAGTGAGCTAGCAGGAGCAAAATCCATCCTTCATAGCCTTTCCTAATACTTGAAGCTATACTTGACTTTAAGAATAATCTGTCCAAAGCCGGGCGTGGTGGCGCACACCTGTAATCCCAGCACTCGGGAGGCTGAGCCAGGAGGATTGGTGTGAGTTCGAGACCAGCCTGGGCTACAAAAGTGAGCTCAAGGCCAGCCTGAACTGCATA
>PVJA010034296.1:0-22670 GCA_004027025.1 Myocastor coypus | reverse complement strand
GAGAAGAGAAGAGAAGAGAAGAGAAGAGAAGAGAAGAGAAGAGAAGAGAAGAGAAGAGAAGAGAAGAGAAGAGAAGAGAAGAGAAGAGAAGAGGAGGAAAGAAGCAGCAGCCAAGCTGGGCTCTAAGCACAGCAGCTTGGGCCTGCCTGGCCCTGCAGCCACATGGGGATTCCTGGGGCAGAACAGGATGGTTTTAATGGGAAGGAGGAAGAAGCTTGTGGAAAGATCAGAGGACAGAACATGCCTGGCTTCAAGTTAAAAATCACTGCACAAAACACTGCGGTGGTATATTTATTTACTGATCATGTGACATGATTACTTGTTGAAAATAAATCTACATTGTGCTGTGTCACATAAGCGCGTATAATGACAAGCGTCCTTGAGGCCCTGACACCTTGCTCTTGGCTCCCCGTACTCCATGACGCCAGGGAGAGGCTTCCCGCTCCTGTGAGAGAGACTGAACGGCTGCTCTGCCCTTTGCCTCAGCCGTTTCAGAGCAGGCGCTGGGAAGGGTCCGCAGCAGCACATGGAGATCGCATCTGTCCTGGCTCCAGCTTGCCCGTAGGAGCCTTCAACTGGTTTAACCTGCTCCAGGGCGCAACAGTTGTTCCTCCAGCCTTCTCCTGTTGCCCGGCACACCACAGTGAGGCCCTTGCTCAGAAGCCACTGCACATGCTGTCTGCAGGCTGAGCTCCTAGAAGCAGAAGCTCTGCATCCAGGGGACTGCATTTCTCCTTCAGATAAGATACTGCAGCTGCGGTCCCTGCGGCTGTGCCATGCCACACGCCCCTCTGGTTCCCAGGTGCTTGTGTGCCCACCTCCTCGCACCTAAGCCGCCATCAGGTGACAGAGCCAGGCTGGGAAGAGGCCTTGCCAGGGACATCGAGACAAGGTGGTGACTCAAGGGGCCACAGCTGGTGCTGGACTTGGTCAGTGTTGTGACTGTGACCCAGAGTGTGCAGTGGGCAAAAGCCAGTGCCACAGCGGCTCCCAGACCGCACAGTTGCGATCAGCAGGGTGGAGAAAGCACTTTATTTGTTGAATCCCCATCTGATTGGGAAGAGAGAATCCTGGAGGACTGAAGAAAACAAAGCCGATCTCTCTTAATCCCACAAGTCCTGACCAAGACAGGCGTGTGTAACTAACTGCTCACTTAATCAATTTAAACCATCTTACAGGAAGAGAAAATCTTAAGAACATAGTCCAGAGTCTTGTCATTTTAAAAAAAAATGAACTTAGTATTCCTTTACTGCAACTTCTTTTTTCTTATTCATTCCCCTATCACTGAACATGAGGGTTCGTTCCCGGATTTTGCCAAAAGATCTTAAACATTTTCCCCTCTTTAAAAATGCGCCCAATGAATACTAGAGTGGCTAGCAGTTATTTTATTGCCAGCAAGAGTAGGCTGGCCTTTATGCAAGGTGACATTCCATCCGTCAGTGGCATAGATGTGTTACATCTCTTTGCTTACACATGTGTGCGTACACCTGCACATTTGGACCTCTGTGCAAACCTCTGGCCATGCCTGGATGGCCTTCCCACCTGGATGGCCTTCCCACCTGGGTGGACTTCCCACCTGGATGGCCTTCCCATCTGGGTGGCTTTCCCACCCGGGATGGCCTTCCCACCTGGGTGGCTTTCCCACCCGGGATGGCTTTCCCACCCGGGATGGCCTTCTCACCTGGGCAGCCTTCCCACCTGGATGGCCTTCCCACCTGGGCGGCCTTCCCACCTGGATGGCCTTCCCACCTGGATAGCTTTCTCACCTGGGATGGCTGTGCATCCAGGTACAGGATGTCTTGGGGACAGGTAGCCCTCAGATTCATACCATCTCACCGGCATTTCTGCTGCCTCTTGAGACTCTGGGGTAAAGATTTGGTAGAAACCTGGTGGGTCCCTTGCACCAAGGTTGTGTCATGTGCAGAGTGACACAGGTGGCATGGAGGAGGGTGGGGACCAGGTCACTCACCCTGGAATGGCCACAGGTGAGTCACCTTCTCTGGACCTTGGTTTCCTCCTGTGAGTACTCAAAGAATTCCCAAACGCCTCTTCCGGGTGTCTGAAGATTGTGTGTCCCTATGCTGCCTACGGGGAGCCATGCTGCCTCCTCCAAGAGGAGCCCATACTCTGGGAGGGGTGGAAGCTTTGGAGCTGCCAGGCGGGTGTGATCCTGCGAAGGACGGACGGACAACCTTTTTTTTTGGAGACAGGGTCTTTCCATGCAGTTGGGCTGTCTTTGAGCTGACTGTGTTGCCCAGGCTGACCTGGAGGCCGCTGCAACACTGCCTCAGCCCCCAATGCTGGAATCACAGGAGTGCACCAGCTGGCTGGCTGAAACCTCTTTTCTTAAGCAGACAACATTACTTTCTCCACTTCGCTCTTGGGCCAACCCCACCAGGGACACGTGCTCCCGCTGACCCTGCCGTGACACAGGCCAGGACGGAGCAGAAGCAGGGACTAGGGGGGAAGGTGATACGGGGCTCCTGCCGGGCTTCCTCAGAGACAGGGCTGCTGCCCAGTGGGCCCCTCGGCTCATCTTTCCGTCGCCCACACACTGGGGCACTGACTCTCAGGGCTGCAGATGTTTCCCCGGCTACTTTTCCCCAGCCTCCTCTGCCTCAGTTTACCCCCTTCTCTCTTTGTGTCTTTCTCTTTTCCTTCCTCTTTGCTTTTGGGATTTTTCTTCCTCCGAGAATGGCCTTGCTTGCTTTTGGTTTGCTCTGGAACCCGAGTCCTGTTGTGTGACTGGGCCAGGTCCCCAGTGAATGCCACGTTCGCAGCCAGAGTAGAGGCCCCACTCCTGCCAGGCCCTGCTGCCTGTGGCCACTTCCATCCTGCAACCCTGGAATTTGACTGAGCTTCCAAAATAGGTGCTTTGGTCTGCACTGAGGCCTGAGCCCGCCCCACACACATGCGCACACGGCTGCCATCACAGCCCTGCCGAGGGTCTGACAAAGCCCCGAAGACTGGGCTCCAGGTGCAGAGACTCGGCTCTGTTTGCGCCTCCCGCCCCATGCCCACGCACCGGCCATGGGCTAAATCAGGGGCTGCCAAGAAGTCCAGGTCCAATGTCTGTGAACTTTGAATGTGACCTGGGGCTGTGATTCATTAAGGGACATCAGTAGGGGCTGGGGACTTTGTTCCCAAGACCCTCTGTCCTAGAGGAAGATCCTCTCGCCGTCCAGTCCCGGTGGCCCCTGGTGGCCCCTCCAGCCTTTCTTGTAGCCCTGAATGTCTGTTCTGGGTGCAGGCAGCTGTCGCTGTGTGTGTCTTCTCCCCAGAGCAGCCTGCAGACTGAGTTCGGACAGCTGAAGCGCAACCTTAGCTCCCATCTCCGTAGTGTGTCACCTTTCATCAAATCGGCTTTGGTCGTGGGTCTCCAGCTAGGCCAGTGCTCCATAGGGATTGTGCTTCTGCTTCCTCCCCAGCTTATGCGTAGCCCTTGCCACAGGAGGCCACATAGCCCCGCAGGGCAGCAGCTTGTGCTGGAGCAGGCCTGTCAGGGACCCTGTCATCCCTCACCTGAGTGTGGGCAGTGCCTCTCCATCAGGCAGAGGGCCAGAGGGCCGTGCCTGCAGAAGGAAGGACCATGGCCCTTGAGTAGCAGGCTGGCACCCAGCCATCTGCCAGCCAAGCTTGCTTTCCAGCAGTCAGCAGGCAAATCCCACTTTGGGCAGTACCCAGAGAGCGATGCCAGCCACGGCCCTGGTCCAGGCACCCTCTCCCCACTCGCCTCCCCCAGCTTTCTTCTCCCAGGCCAAGAGTCTGGGCAGAACGAGGCAGGTTGGTCCCCAAGATGGACGGAGGCCGAGGCGAGGTCGAGCCAGGCCTGCGCTTGCGTCAGTCCTTGGCAGGAAGGCAGGGCCAGGCTCTTCCAACTCCTAGCTTCGGTTTCCTTCCAGCCACTTGGATGGAGCAGCCTGCCATGATTGCTGGGGATAGCTGTCCTACTTCGGAGAGCTGGATTCATGCCTTCTTGAAAATTATTTTCTGTCTTTGTCGTGTGTGTGTGTGTGTGTGTGTGTGTGTGCGCGCACGCGTTGCTGGGGTTGGAGCCCAGGACCTCCCTGCATGTTAGGCTGTTAGGCACACATTCTACCACTGAGTACACCACCCTTAGCCCCTAAAACACCTCTCCACAGCAGGGCATGGGACAGCCATGAGGAGTCCATCTGCAGCTGCAGGAGAAGGGCACATTCCATTCTGCACACTTCATTGCTAAAATAATCATAGATGAATGTTTCCCAAGGGGAGCCCCTCACATCCCAGCTTCGCTTAGTTTCAACCTGTAGACACAAAGAGGCCGACTCTGGGAGCAAGGCACAGCTCTGAGCAGGCATCCAGGCTTGGGAAAAGGTCACATTCCCAAATCTCGAAGCCCTTCTATCGCCCCAGACCCCCCCCAGTGACCAGGCACCGAGGTTGAGGTTTGTTCTTGGTGACCGTCCTCCTCCAGCTCAGGCCTCCTGACAGTAATCCGTCATCTTTATCTCTCACTTGGTGTTTGTGAAGCACTCTGCAGCCACTGTTACAAGTTTTCCCCCTCATTTGCGAAGTGTCTTTTAGCTATTATTAGGAGTGATGCCGACCTGCTGACCCACTTTCCCAGTGGACTCCCACTGCCACCCTCTGGGTGGACACAGCCCCATGCCCAGCTCTGGGTGGTGGCACTGTCACCCCTAGAGCTCCCACTGCATCTTCCCAGGAGCTGGGATGCTCTACCTTCAGAAGGAAGAAGGAAGTAGCTGTCACCAATGTTCACACCAGACATTAGTGCTGTTTTGGGGTTCATAACCTGTTGCCCCATCCTCTGCATATTAGGGTTTTGTTTTGGGACAGGGCCTCATTATGTTGCCCAGGTAAGTCCCAGAGTTGAGATCTCCCTGCCTTGGCCCCCGAGGAGCTGGGGTTCTGCGTGCACCACTGGCCTCCAGCGAGGCAGGCCTGACCCTTGTTACCTCCGTTCTTCACTCAGGAGGCGATAATCAGCCTGTTTCCAAGGGAAGGGGGTACACTTGGGCCTTTCCCTGCTGTGCATTGGTGGCCGACTGAAGGTGTCAGATTTCTTGTTTTTATCAAATATTTAAAAATAGCCATGGCGCATGCCTGTAATCCCAGCACTTGGGAGGTTGAGGCAGGAGGGTCCTTGTGAGTTCAAGACCAGCCTGGACTACAAAACTGAGCTCAGGGACAGCCTGAACTACATAGCAAGACCCTGTCTCAAAAAGACAATAAACAAATAAACAAACAAACAAATAAATAAAAATAGCCAATTACACCATTATGGAATGTTTTTTTTTTTTTTTTTTTTTTTTTTTTTTTTTTTTTTTTTTTTTTTTTTTTTTTTAAAGAAACTTAGCTGGTCAAATAAGAGCCTTCAGGGGACCTGCCACATAGCTCAGTTGATTAAAGCACATGACTCGGCAAAGTCACTCAGGCGTCAGGGATCCTGGTGTGATCCCCACCTCCATGTGGAGCGCAAGCTTTGTCCTTAAGGCAGCCTGAGCCAGCCAAGAGAGAGAGAGAGAGAGAGAGAGAGAGAGAGAGAGAGAGCCTTCACAGCTGGCAAAATAGCTCAGCAGACTAAACACCTGCTTACACAAGTGCAGGGACCAGGGTTCAGTCCCCACGGCACATTCTGCACCAGCCCTGCCCACAGGCACACTGAATGGACCACTGAGTCTGGAAGTGCTAGCACATGCCTCCAATCCCAGCACTGGGGAGGCTAAAAGCGGGAGATCGCTACAGGTCTGAACTGTGTAGTGAGATCCTGTATGAAATATATAAATTAAAAGAAAAAGAAAAATTGCCTTCTTTCTGGTAGTTTCGGCTGCCTTCACAGAATAGGTGACACGTGGTGGTATGGTTCTGAATTTACCACTATAGATGAACATTTCCTCCCTGGTTAAGCCCAGGCTGGCCTTGAGTTTACAGTGATCCTCCTGCTTCAGCCTCCCGAGTACTGGGATTAGAGGTGTGCACCACCACACCCAGCATAATGCCTTTGTAATAATCCTTTAAAATTTTTATGTAACATCTCATCAGATTTGTTAGATAGCAAGATTTTTTGGCAGAAAATACAGAAACATCCCGCAACGCTCGAGGTGGAGGCAGCTGTGAGGAAATGTGGTGATGTGGGCCTCGGTGCCTCGAGGAAGCCTGCCGTTCATGCCCGTCTCTCCCCTTCCTAGGGCTGCTGTGGGAAGCCCTGCGCTTTCCAGGGGTCGGGCTTCCCTCAGGGTTGGCCCCCACACTTCCGCTCCTGCCCTGCAGCGTCCACTGCCAGTCCCCAGCTCAGCCCAGCCCAGCCCAGCTCGGCTCAGTCCAGAAGTGGCTAGGCAACGCGGTTACTCATTGATCTGTGGTTTACCTTCCTGAACAAGACCTCGGCATTCATGGGACCCCGCTTACCTCCTGTGACATCCATTGGTGTGCCTAAGTAGCGCGAGTTCAATAACTACAGGATTTGTGGTAACAAGCACATACTTGCCAGCCTCCAGCGACTTTGCCTGAATGTTCACATCAGTACTTGTGTGCGCAACCCAGCCTCAGAGGCATGCGTGGTGCTGGGCTTTCAGGGCGCGGGAAGTGAGCGTCCAGCAGAGGGACACAGCCTGGGCCTTTGATAGGAGTCTGTCCCCACTGGTAAAGCCCTGAGGGCGGATAGAAAAGGGATTCTTTCTGCCAAAACCAGGGACTTCCTATGCGTTTAATGGCTATAGAGTCCAAATGAGCCAGAACTTGGAAACAAGCTGGCAGGCTTGCCTTTAGAAGGAGGAGAGAGTCCTCGCCTGTTACTGCAGTAGACTGAGGTGGCCCTGACGAGCTGGAAGAGAGGCTGTGAGGAAGGGTGGAAAGCGGGCAGAGACAGACAAGACTGGCCACAAAATGTTGTTCATTTTATATTCTGCCTCTTTCTGATTGTGTGTGTGTGTGTGTGTGTGTGTGTGTGTGTTAAAGAAAAACAACAAAAGGTGGTACACTAGGGTCAAACTGGGAAGGCTGAGCTATCATCGTCCATCCCCAGGCATAATGTCAGCCCGAGTGCCCACTCTTGGTTTGATTTTGGGGCTGTAGTGCCATCTAGTGCTTACATCAAACCAAACGCAGACCTCGCCCGCGCTTGTTCCTCTCGGCATGGTTGGCTCCATCTGAAGTCCCTCCAACTCCTGACCTTTCTAGCTCCCCGTGGAAAGGTCTGGGTCTGAAGAGCAGGCTTTCAGGCCACAGGCAAGGGCTGCAGAGGGACTCCATACTTGTCACAGTGGTCCAGGTGAGAGAAGCCCTGGACAGGAGTCACTTCTGAGGACAAGTGACCTTGGCAGAGGGCCTCAGTGTGACCCCGGGGTAAAAATAACCTCTCTTGTGACGTGTGGCGGCTGTGTTGGGCTGCCCGGCCTGAGCAAACAGCCCCTCACACCTGCACACTGTTTGCTCGCTGTGGACTCCCAGCTACCTGTTTGCAGGTGCAAGTGACTGTTTGTGTACCCAGGCCCGAGAGGCCCCATCCTCCTGCAGCCCGCATTCCCTTAGAGCTGGGAGCTGGGAGCAGGGCCTGGAGGCAATCGTGCTTTAAAACCCTGCCCCAGGACACCCTTGCTCCTGAGGACTGGCTGAGAACAACCTGCAGACCTAGGTGGTTGTGTTTTATCAGGGACAGAAAGCCCAGGGAGCTTGGAGTTGAGACTTTGGGGAGGTCAGAGCCAGCCTTTCCGTAGGTCATTGGGAATGAGAAGCAGCCTGGCAGTGAGAAGAGCATGAGAGGAATTTGTCCACGAATCACTGTGGACGTGGTAGAGGAGCAACAGGCAGAGCAGAGGGGAAGGCCACGTGCCGTAGCGTTCTGCAGAGCGGAAGGTAAATGTGTGCCACTGACCAACCCCAGTGTGTCACTGTTATAATGTGTATCTTTATACCCAGTGGTCCTTCATACCTACATCACAGCAGGAAAACTAAGTGAATTAAGCTTTTTTTTTTTGCAAGGCAATCTGAAAGATTCATGGTTATAATTAGCTGGGTGCAGTGGCACATGCCTGTCATTCCAGGCTAAAGCAGGAAGGCATTCAAAAGGAAGGTTTGTGCTAATAATGTTCCGACAATTAAATGGCTGTGTCTTACGTGCTGAGTAACTAATTAAAGATAACAGTGTGCAAAGTATTAACCATTGTTACCCTCCTAGTCCTTGTTTTGAAATTTTTTTGTTTTTTTTCTTGTTTCAGAACATTTGTTTGTTTATTTATTTATTGTTATGGCTGGCTCAGCCTGCCCTGAGGGCAGGGCTGGTGCAGCATGTGGTGCCTGCAGCCACCTAAGCTTTCCTAAACAGGCTGTTTAGACCACTGAGCCATCCTGCCGGGCCCCTGAAATTTTTTTCTATTTAAAATTTAAAAAAAAACCAAAAGTGAATAAAACAAAGCAGACAGGTCATGAGTTTGAGACCACCATGAACTGCTGGTAGACCCTGACTCAAAAAGGATCCAAGCGTAAGTCATCAGTAGAGTACTCACCAAGCATACCTAAAGCCCTGGGTTCCATCCCCAGTACCAAAAATAGATGAGTGAATACATAAATAATAATCTACCCCCTTTGATCCAGACATTCTGTTTCTAGGAGACAGTCCTAAGGAATAACAAAAAATATAGAGAATAAGCAGTATTTTCAAAACAAAACTTGGTAGCTAGATAAAGATTAGTTATGCTATGAGTAACTAGATAAAGATTAGTTATTGAGTGAAAGGAGGTAAAGCCCTTGGGCAGGGACTATAATATCATGAGTTTAGGGATGGGTGGGATATGTGGCCTGGGATGGCATATATCAATCCTCAGTACACAGGAAACTTTTTTTTTCACATGTAGAGGAATGCT
Source organism: Myocastor coypus (assembly GCA_004027025.1). Taxonomy (NCBI): domain Eukaryota; kingdom Metazoa; phylum Chordata; class Mammalia; order Rodentia; family Myocastoridae; genus Myocastor; species Myocastor coypus. Next base: position 13,806 of record PVJA010034296.1, on the reverse strand, counting down.
TTGATACAAAGGAAAAGAAAAAGGCAGGCTCAAAATTATATACTTAGATTTGCATTTCTCTAAGGGTTAGTGTATGTATTTTTCACGTATTCATTTGTTGGCTATTTGTACTTCTTCTGACAAGTATCTGTTCATTTTGTTTTTATCTTTTTTGACTAAGAAGAGGTTCAGGTGGTTCCCCAAATTACCTATTCATTGTCTAAAGGTTTTTTGTTTTTGTTTTTGCCTGACAGGGGTTCAAACTCATGACCTTGCACTTGCCAGACAGGCACTTGTGCCACAGAGCTATCTCCCCAGCCCTAAAGATTTTAATATATATGCTAGTTTGTTCCATTTGTACTGCTACTTTCTCTTATTGAAAAGAAAGTTTTGTACCGTTACTTCTTCATAAGAGACTCTTGTTAATGTTCTATACTCTACTTTGCAGCTAGTGATAGTTATTAACTACTGTCATTCTCTTGTTATTTTGTTATAATTTTTTTCATTAAATAAAAAAAGGAAAATTAGCCAGGTGCGATGGCATATACCTGTAACCCCAACACTTGGGAGGCTGAGGCAGGAGGATCAATGTGACTCTGAGACCAGCCTGGGCTACAAAAGTGAGCTCAAGGCCAGTCTGAACTGCATAGCAAGACCCTGTCTCAAAAAAAGTCAATAAATAAATAAATAAAATGAAAAAAAAAATTAAATTACAGTTTGACCCCAGCTAGACAAGCACATATATAACCCATGAAGCTGACTGGTCAGGGTTACCTTGGGGACGGGACAGCCTCAGGATTGTGACTGCACGACAAGATCTAGACTGAAACCCAGATGTCACCACCAGTTGGTGACTCTCTTTCCTCTCAGGAGTCCTGCTGTGTCATCGATGCCCAGGCATTGAGCCAAGGCAAGGCAGTAATCCTCTCCGTCCTTTCGCCTCTCTTCCCCACCCAGTAGATATGTTTGATGACTTCTCAGAGGGCAGGGAGTGTGTCAACTGCGGGGCCATGTCCACGCCACTGTGGAGGCGCGACGGGACAGGACACTACCTGTGTAATGCCTGTGGCCTCTACCACAAAATGAATGGCATCAACCGGCCCCTCATCAAGCCTCAGCGCCGGCTGGTAAGCAGAGCCTTAGCACCGCTGCTCCCCGGGGTAGGCTGAGGGCTCAGCGTGGCATGGGGAGCAGGGTGGTGAGGCCACACCGTAGTTACTGACCTCCCAGGAAGGGCCAGGCCATCTGTGCACCGGGCCGCAGTCAAGCCACACTGGGGCTCTTGCCTGGAGTCACAGACACTGTTTTCCTAAGGGGCTTGCCTACAGGCTTTCTGGGTGGCAGGCTGGGAGTTAGTCCAGCCCAGAGTCTCCTTTTACCTGGGCATTTACTAAAGACCAAAGCCCAGGAACGGCGAGCAGCTGGCACCGCCTGTAGCATTCAGGGGACTTGGGGAGCAGTGGCCACCTTCCTGTGGACGCAGAAGGGCCATTTCTTGTATTACAGTCTGCCTCCCGCCGAGTGGGCCTGTCCTGCGCCAACTGCCAGACGACCACAACCACGCTGTGGCGCCGCAACGCAGAGGGTGAGCCCGTGTGCAACGCCTGCGGCCTCTACATGAAGCTCCACGGGGTGAGTGAACGTAAACCCCGCCCCACCCCAAACCCCACCCTAAGCCGGGCGTGGTGGCTCACGCCTGTAATCCCAGCACTTGGGAGGCTGAGGCAGGAGGATCGGTGCGAGTTCCAGACCAGCCTGGGCTACAAAAATGAGCTCAAGGCCAGCCTGAACTGCACAGCGAGACCCTGTCTCAAAAAGACAAAAAAAACCCGCCCTAAGCCATGCCCACCAACCAAGCCCCAAGGCCACACCCTTGGGCACCCAGCCCCTGGGCATCCAGCCCCAGGAGGATCACATTGATCTTGGTAAATCCTCCCCATCTTCGCGATTTCCTTCCCATTTCGAGGGAATCCCAGTGATTTGCTGGCCTCTCCTATCTCAAATTTGAGTTCCCACCTTGCAGATGAGGGCAATATCTATATAGCATATGACATCATGAGGTACAACCAAAATGACATTGCGATTCCACGGGTAAAGTAAGATGAAGAATAAATGCATTTCTGAGTGTAGTGGCGCACGCTAATCCCAGCACTTGGGAGGCTGGAGCAGGAGATTTGCTTTCAGTTCAAGGCCACCCTGAACTACCTATTGAGACCCTGTTTCAAAAACAACCAAGCTATGACTTTCACAGTTGCCATAAGCAACAATAAATTTAGGTGATTTAAAGACCTTACCTAGCCAGGCATGGTGGCTCACACCTGTAATCCCAGCACTTGGGAGGCTGAGGCAAGAGGATCAGTACAAGTTCGAGATCAGCCTGGGCTACAAAACTGAGCTCAAGGCCAGCCTGAACTGCATAGTGAGACCCTATCTCAAAAAAGAGAAAAATTAATTAATTAATTAAAGACCTTATCTTAAAAAAAAAACTTTGAAAAAGAATGGAAATGTAGGCAATAAAATACCACAATGGAAATGCCAGGCAGTAAAATACTACAATGAAAAATAGTAGACAGGAAAATAAACACAATAAAAATACAAGCCAATAAAACTATGGAAATATAAGATAAAATATTTATGTAACTGTAGACTCTGGAGAAGAACCTCTTAAGCAAATTTAAAAACTTTTAAGCTATGTGAGAAAAGTTAGATGTGCTGAATTTATTGTTGGTGTGTGGGAAATGGCATCTCAAGAAAGTAAAAATCCCTATGTGCAAACCGGGCTGGTCTTTCCCTAATACAAGGAGCATCTGCAAAGCCCAAGTTGTGACTTGGAGCAGTCATTGTCATGGAGCTGTTTTTGAAGGGTAGAGTGCAGACCACTGCGCACAGGGTGGCACCACTGTTAAAAAAGAAGAGGAAGAACAAGCTTCCTGTGCCGCTGCTTGTACTGAGGTAGAACACCTCTGGAAAGCTGCGTAAGAGACTGCTGGCACAAACTGGCCCGAGGATAAGGAATGGGAGTGCCTGAGGGCGCTCTCCGTGCTAAGCACTTGCCCCACATGCCCCAAGCCATGGGTTGGATCCCCGTCGCCACCAGGAAAAGCAAAAAAAAAGAAAGGCATTAGAGCAAGGCCTCGAGGGGCTTTTAGGCTCTGCATTTCCTTCCACCTTTTAGACTGCCTAGATCGTATCTTGCTTGTTCAAATGTAAGTTAAAAGCAACAAAGCGAAGCAAAAGCAGAAAGATCCTGTGACCCCAGAAAAATGACAGTGTTCCTCTCCCAGCTTCACCAAATGGGCATAAGTTACGACTCACAGACGCCCCTCTGCCAGCCAATCAACAGGTGCGGGTGTGCTGGCCTCCATGGGAACAAGAAATGCAACAGCAAACGGCCACAAGAGGCCTTATTTGCACTTATATGTTCGGCAAAAATTGAAACAAGTCCTAAAATCTCCTGCCACTTTGGATTTTGGGGAATAGATCCTGTTCCCTACTACTGATTTGTGTGTTAATGACTGCATGTGGGCTTTCAGGAAATTAAGCTCTCCCTGCTTTAGGGTTAAAAGCGCGCCTGCCCTTAGGTGGCAAACGCAGAGCAGCTCCCAGCCAGCCCGTGCGTGCAGAATTTCAGCTGTTCATTGCTTCAGTGCTTGTGTTGCCATGACCCAGAAGCAATGTTAAACCTTGATAAGAGGTGGTCAGGTAAATTATGGCGACCTCATATTGTGGAATGTTGGACAGAAATTTTAAAATAATAACTTCAAAGCATTTCAGATTTTGAATTTCCAGGTGAGGGATATTTGCCACCATGCCTGGGCAGGGGCTTTTTTTTTTTTTTCCAGTACTTACTGGGGATTGAATTTAGGACCTTTGCACTAAGCTATATCACCAAACTTTGTTTTGTGTTTGAGACAGAGTATTTTTATTTTTTAGTACCAGGAATGGAACTCAGGATCTTGTACTTGCCAGGCAGGTGCTATGCCAATATCTCCAGCTCTAAAATAATAATTTAAAGCCATAGGTGTTAACCTGGAGGAGGAAAAGCAAGTTACAAAACAATATCTACAGCTTGACCCTCTGCTGGAGGCGTGGGGTGTATTAAATGGACACATGAATAGCGATGGGTGGACGCACACACCTACATACCTAGAAATGTATGTGCACTTGCACGTGAGAATTTGAAGAACACAAAAGCCATAACAGACTGTTAAATCCACTTGTCTCATGGCGACAGGATTAGTAGTAGGAATCATCAACTTTGTGTCATGGTTAGAAGTATAGTTATTAGGAAAATACACTTTTAAGCTGTGCTGGCTCTGCTCCCGGGGCGCACTGAGATGGTAACTGAGACTAGGCATGGTGGCACGTTCCTGTAATCCCAGCGCTTGGGAGACTGAAAATAGGAGAGTCACTATGAGTCCGATCTGTGTAGTGAGGCCCTGGAGACCCTGGGTAAATGGATAAATAAAGAAAACACACTTGCTTCCACAAGGAAATGTATACAAGGAGATTTGTTGATTGGCTGTAGTAATGAAGATGGAGGGGGAAACACCTTTAGGAAGGAAATGGTTATTGTAAGGAACTATGGTTGTTTAACAAGGGAATGGCTATCCAAAGAAGCTCCAGGGACCCTATTTGGCATGTTTCAAAAGGACTATGTTGGTTCGATGTGGTGGCACATGGCACATGGCATGTGCCTATCATTTCCAACACTTTGGAGGCTGAGGCAGGAGGACTGCCTGAACTGGGGGCCACTCTGGGCTACACAAGCAAGTTCAAGGCCTGCCTGAACTATACAACAAGATCCTGCCTCTAAAAGAGATACTGTGCCCTGAAAAATTCTCAAGTAGGATTACCATATGATCCAGCATCCCACTTTTTTTTTTTTTTTTTTTTTTTTTTTTTTTTTTTTTTTTTTTTTTTTTTTTTTTTTTTTTTTTGCAGGACTGGGGTTTGAACTCACAACCTTGCACTTGCCAGGCAGGCACTTGTGCCATGGAGCCATCTCCCTGGCCCCTCAGCATCCTGCTTCTGGGCCTCTATAAAAAAAATTTCAGGCTGGGTCTGAAGAGATACTTGCATATTCATTGTATTAGCTTCCTATGACTAAAATGAAATATCTGAGGCTATGGCTATGATGAAGGGAAAAGTCTTTCTTTTTCAAAAAATTTTAAAAAATGTCTTATTTATTGGGGGTGGCGGGACAGCTCAGTGGTCTAAAGCGCCTGCTTAGGAAAGCTTAGGCAGCGGCAGGGACCAAGGTTCGATCCCCAGCACCACGTACTGTACCACCCCACCCCCACCCCCCGGGCAGGCTGAGCCAGCCATAATTTTTAAAAAAATGTCTTATTTATTTATTTGGTACAGGGTCTCACTATGCAGCTTGGACTCGTAGTGATCCTCCTGTCTCAACCTCCCTAGAACTGGGATTACAGGTGTGTGCCACCATGCCGGGTTTCCAGGTAGTCATGGTACACCTGGCATTCCAGGGCTGGCACAGCATGAGGTATCTGTGATTGAACCAGGGCCCTTGTGCTTGCCAGGTAGGTACTTAGACTGTTGAGCTATCTGCCTAGCCCTAGGAAAGTTTGTTTAGCTCATGATTGCGGAGGTCCAAGATGAAGGTCAGGTGACCCTGCCAATTTGGCCTCCGGTGGCCCCTGGTGAGGACAGTGCATCCTGGCAAATGTCAGGGTCTGACAGCTCACAGTATGTCCAGGAAGTGGAGCCTGGGAGCCACACTCCCCAAGGAGGCCATGTGGCCCAGTGGTGATTTCCCCCAGCGACCGGCCCCATCTCCTCACTGTAAGCAGAGGCCCCTAAGTCACTCCCTCTGGCCTCACTGCAAATGCTCCTGGTGGCCTTGCCATTTGCACAGTCCCTGCTATGGCTCCAAAAGGCTGCCTTCTGCTTCCTGTTCCTGCAGCTGAGACTGCCTGGCCCTTACGCAAGCAGCAGCCTCCTCCAGGAAGCCTTGCGTTGTCTCTCCCCACGCCAGGAGAGTCTGCTGCCCCTTCTTTTTCCTGACCCACCAGCAGGCTGCTCCTTTCTATGTGTCCAACTTTCCCACCAAACTGGACTCTGAATGGGAGGGAACAGCGTCTTGTGTTCACTACCTCTGTCCTGCCCGGGCGTACTAAAGTAAGCACCCTATAGCAGAGGTGCCTGGCCATATTTTCCTTCGATGCAGAAGAATGACCCTGACAGCTCCTGCATGCTGGGCAGGTGCCCGGCCACGCAGGCGGGCACCCCATCCTCAGCACATTTCCAGCATTGCACTGATTTCTGTCTCGACCAGTGTCACACCCCTAGCTCTGCAGAGGGTCTTGTAGATCCTCCCTGCAATGTGCGTGCCTGTCTCAAGCTGCAGTAGATACATTTGCAAAAGCACACCTGTTGCCTTGTGACTCTCTAGGTCCCCAGGCCTCTTGCAATGCGGAAAGAGGGGATTCAAACCAGAAAACGGAAGCCCAAGAACCTGAATAAATCAAAGACACCAGCAGGTGAGCAGAAGAGATGCGTTTGCACAGAGGAGCAGGTCAGGCCTGGCAGGGATGAGGGCCACGGCTTCATTGTCCTTGGGAACAGAAAGAATACCTCTGAGAAAAAATGACATCACGTGGGACCTAGCAGAACCTGTGAGCAGGCTCAGCTCAGCCTGCGCTGATTGCTGCCCACTTTGCGAGCTGGCTGGACCCGGCAAAGGCCTGCAGGACACGAGCAAGGCTCACACCCACCTCCCTCCCTGAGTTCTCTTTCCAGAACAGTCCTGGGCTGGGGAGATAGCTCAGCAGTTTAAGTGCCTGCCTGGCAAGAGCAAGGGCCCAGGTTCAATCCTGAGTACTATTTACTGTGTTGCAGTGCCAGCCACCAAAAGCAGGTGTGGTGGCGCACGCCTGTGGTCCCGGTGCTGGGGAGGCTGAGACAGGAGGATCACTGCGAGTCAGACCTGTGTAGTGAGACTCGGTACCAAATAAGTAAATACATTTTTTAACGGATTAAAAAAAAAAAAAAGGAAGAGTCCCACTAGGCTCCCGGGAGGTTGATCTGCAGCCCAGCTGCACTTTGTACTTTAGAAATCTTTGTAAATACTGGGTCCGGGATTCCTAAAAGACCCCAGAGAATGGTGAATTAGACCGGGATTCAAACCCGAGTTGTTACACCTGTACATCTTGCTGTCTCCTTCCTTCCTAGATTAAGAAGAGGGTTAGCAAGGTCCCCTCCCAGAGCATCCCCTGCACTGCACTGCTGCCAAATTAAGGCACTGACTGGCAAAGCAAATCAATTGGCTGAATGATAAGACGTTTATCTATCTCGCGTGAATGCACATGAGTCTCAGCTCTGCTGTCCATGCCCAGGACCAGGCCATGACCAGAGTGCTGCGCCTCCAGACTCCACCAGAGCTTGCTCTCTCTGGCAGGCACTGATTACCAGGGCGTTCTTCCCGCCTTCCTGTGTCCCCACTTCCTGTCGGTGCAGCTGGCTCCTGGGGTAGCCACAGACCTCCTGGTAGCAATGCCAGGCAGAGCAGGTGCTCGCCGAGCCACACAGCCCCCTACCCAGCATTCCAAATCCAGGAAGCAAACTTTGGCTGCAGAACGTCTTCTGAACAGACTCCAGCCCATTCGTAACCTCTGCTTGCTCAGGAGGATGCCCACCTTCTGCTATGGATGCGTGAATTATTGTATCTTGTTGGAGGTGGTCTTGGGTGGCCCCGCTGGTCCTCTAATGCACAGCGTTGGCCCCTTTTGAAGCCTGAGACGAGTGTGCTCCAGGGATCAGGGCCGGGGGGGCTACAAGCCCTTTGGAATCTGGACTCTTCTGCCAGGTTCTGAGAACTGCTGCCTGATGAGGCCTAGCTCTTGTCCCCAGCAAATGTAAAGAAAGCCCTTAGCAGGGACTGGGCCCTGCTGTTGCCAAGGACCCCGCCACGACCCTATGGCTGGGCTGGGTGTCCTGACTCTGCTCTGTCCCAGGTCCTTCAGGCAGCGAGAGCCTCCCGCCCACCAGCAGCGCTTCCAACAGCTCCAGCAACGCCGCCAGCAGCAGCAGCAGCGAGGAGATGCGCCCCATCAAGACAGAGCCCGGCCTGTCCTCTCACTATGGACACAGCAGCTCCATGTCCCAGGTGTGCCCACAGGTGGGCAGTGGGGCCGCAGCAAAAGTAGCTTCCAGCTTCTGGGGAGCTGGGCCCAGCCTCTGCGTTGCCCTCGGCAGGTCTAGGTGGGACACAGCAGGGAACACACAGTGTTTAGGAGCTAGCTTCTCCGTGCCATGCGGCCTTTGGGGTGAGGAGAAGAGGCCCAGGGTCTGGTATCCAGGTGGAGGGAGGCAGACAGCACAGCCGCACCCTGTGTCCGGTGTGGGTGCAGAGCCATCCACAGCGAGGTGCCTTACCTTGCCTTGGTGGACTTCACAGGTGGCAGGAAGAGGACCCTACTGGCTCATGCTTAGAAGTGCAGGGTGGCTGACAAGGTGCTACACAGGGTGCCATTATCATGCAGGTGGCCAGAGGTCCTCTGTCCCTCTTGCACATGTTGTGGTGGCAGCCCTGCTTCCCACTTTCCTTGGCAATCATGATGTCACACTGTCCCTTTACTGGACGCAGCCCCGATGGCTTTCCATGCTGAATCCTAAGGGGCCATGTCCTAGTGAACTTGTATTGTTAGGGTAAACCTGGTTCCTTAGATCACTCCCACCCTGGGCAGGGAGAACCGTTCCTTCTTGGCTCGGAGCTGCTGAGATGTAGAGTGTCTTGGAAGACTGCTCGAGCCTTCCAAGAAATCTTGACATTCACAAACTCACAGGCTCATGGCCCAGTTCTGTCAGGCTCAGATCAAGGGCATGACACCAGAGAGAAGCGCCCACACTCTCCCTTGCCTGTGGGGGGGGGGTCCCTCTGGAGGACGTGGGGGGAGTCCCTAAGCATCCCCCTGGCCTCATCCTGCTTTCTGCCTTTCAGACGTTTGCGGTCAGTGCTGTGTCTGGCCACGGGCCTTCCATGCACCCTGTCCTGTCCGCCCTGAAGCTGTCCCCGCAAGGCTACGCATCTCCTGTCAGCCAGTCGCCGCAGGCCAGCTCCAAGCAGGACTCTTGGAACAGCCTGGTCTTGGCTGACAGTCACGGGGACATAATCACTGCGTAATCCTTCCCCCTCCTCAAGTTCCTGCACGGACCTGGGACCTGGGGGTCCCCTGGGTCACCCCTCTATCTGGGAGTGACTCCGGAATAGCTGGAAAGAACTTGAAGCCAAGTGATGGCGTGGGGAAGTGGAAGCTGGATTTCCTTAGGCACCATCGGGGTGGGGACTCGAAGGAGAAGCCCCGACCTGACACGGAGCAGGGCCAGGGCCCGGGCGAAGACTTCTTTCCTGTTTCCACCCTGAGTGGGACAGGACATCATCTGCCCCTGCTTTCCTCTATGGTGGCCCTCCACACTGTGTCCCCAGCACCAGTGCTGAGGGCAGCTGGTGGTGGCAGTGCTCTGGGACTCCTCTGCCAGAGGCACATGAGGCGCTGGCCGCTGTGGCAGCTGCTGCCCTTGGCAACACTCCCTGGGGCTCGTGCATCCTCGCACCCTCCAATACCAGATCCGACTCCAAGATTCCTGGGTGCAGCCCCCGGTCACTTCCTGGGCCGGCAGCCACTGCATGGGGTAGCACCGTCCAGGCACTACTTGGCAGGGCCGCCCCACCTCTTCCTGGCAGGGGCTTCCTTCCTCCAGGATCTCTGACATGAAAATCCCCGTGTGAAAAAGAACTCAGCGAGTGCCTGGACAGCGCCCTCAGACCCGCCCCCAGCTCCTGCTCTGTTCACACACACACACACACCTGGAGAGTCTCCGAGGAGCAGCGAGCCCCTCTCCTGACAGGGCAGCTTCGGCGGATGCTCAGCCGCGCTCACCCTCCCGGGAGGACGCCTGCCTGCCTTTCCGCCTCCGAGCCTGCACTCCTGGGACCTGGGCTTGCACGCTAGGCAGGATAAACTAGAAAGCACGCAAGCAACAAAGCGAAGCTCATGGAAAGAAAGAGACCAGGGTGGGCACTGAGGGAATGCGAGTGTGGCTTCCACCTCCTCTGGAGTGGCTTTCGTGTCCCCTGCGCTGGGCTCAGGAAGACTTCCTCCTTTACCCTGTTGCCACAGAGCTGTGGCTGACTGTGGCATTACTTCATCCTTCCCCCAACGCCTGGCCCTGCCCCTGAGGCGTACTGGCCGTAGCAGAGAATATCTTTGAAGCAAAATTCTGTTTTAATCATCATTTACACTGTTTTCTCCCTAAAGGCCTCCCTCCTGTACCTCCCTAATCCACAACCCTGTTAACATTGTCTTAAGGTGAAATGGCTGTAAAATCAGTATTTAACTAATAAATTTATCTATATCCCTCTGTCCCTCCTCTCTCAGGCCTCTCCTGGGAGAGCCAGCCTTGTCCTGTTCGGGGTCTTTGGGCACAAAGGGCTCCCCACCGTCCCACCTCAGCCCACCTCCTCTTTTCTCTCTTCCCTTCCTCAGGTGGCACCTCAGCAGCTGGTGGTGCCTGGCGAGGACGGGCGTCCCAGCCCGACTGCTAGCTGGAGAGGTGGACAGGTCACTTCCAGGCTTCGCTTTCTAGGCCAGGGTTGGACTGCCCCCCCCCCCACTGAGCTCCTTTGTCTCCATGGCAGGAGCCCAAGGATGCTGCCCTGTATGTGGGGGCAATTTTAGGGCTCCCCTCTAGATGCTGAGGCTCCATTTGCTTGCGAGGTGGCTGCTCTGTCCAGCCACGATAAGATGTGTGGGGAAGGTGACCCTGTGACGTCCTGCTGCCCTCTGCCTTTCCTCTGTGGTCTGCCCCGAATAGAGCAGGCGATGCCCACCCATGTCCTATACCCTTTGCACCATTTTAGCCAGTGGCATCTCTTCCTGGCTCATCTTAAAAGTATGTGGGGAGAGGAGCAGTGGTCCTGAGGCCACCGCCTGACTTGGCTCCCTTGCTGGGATGGGGGAGCAGCCCATCTCCGTCAGGACAGCCCTAGCAGTCGCTTGCTCCTGCCCAGCCCCCTGGGCAATCGGGATCATTAAATGCTTGGCAGTATGCTATTTCCCACTGATTATAAAAATTGCTTTCAATCTTGATCTACATGACATCAGAAGCGCCTTTAAACATGGAGCTCAGCTTCCATCAGAAGGGTAAGTAGTAGACAGCTGGGTATCCAGTGACAGAGTCCAAATGAGAAGCTACAAGGACTCGGCTGTAGGACGCAAGGGCTTCTGAGCCACAGAGTTTCTCATGAAGTCCTTGCTTGAAAGCACTTGTGCCACTTCCCTTTAGTGATAGCTTTCAGGACAGAATGCCTTAGAACACCAGGAGGTCACGGGCTGCTCCTTGTGTGGTTGTAAGTGGCACCGCAGCCCAATGGGAGACCCAGCTTCTTGCTCACCAGATTTGGTGCTCTGCACCAAATTCATCCTGAAAGGAGGCTGAGCTGCCAGCAGTGAGGGTTATTACGTGTTCCAGGTGGCCAGTGTGTGGCTGGGGGTTGGGGGAGATGGGTCTTCCAAACAGCATCCCTACACCATGGTGGCAGGTGAGTGGAGTGGCCCAGGAAGTGGGTAGGGGAGTAGGAAACTCTTGAGTCACCTTACAGTCATTGTGGGCTGCAACAGAACCTGCTGAGACTGAGATTTGATTATTTTACATTTGGGAAGAATTTCTCCTGACTTGAAGGCCTGCCAGAGGGATGGGCAGGGATGATTCAGCTGTGCATGTACCTTGGGAGTTGATAGTTGCTGAACTTGGAGCCTTGGGAACTTGACAGACCCAGTGCTTGAGTCAGCTTTTAAGGACTGTAACAAAGTGCCTGGGAGAATTCACTTCCAAGAAGAAGAGGTGTATCTGGGGTCACAGTTATGGGGGGTCCAGTCTACAACCCAGTGGAGCCATGGCTTTGGGTGCCTGGTGAGGGTGTGGGAAGGTCTGGGGCAGAGTGTGCTTCAGAGAAGTATCCTCTTCATGGCCAGGAAGCTGAACGGAGCAGACTAGGTCCTATGAGTCCCCTCAAGAGTCTGCCTCAACCTGAAGACCCTCGAGAGGCTCCCCAACTCCCAGGCATCACCTTGGGGTTAACCCTTGGGCCTTTGGGGGAATTCAAAATCCATGTGAACCTCTTAATGGTGCTGGAGAAACTGGCCTTCCACATTCCAAAGATTAAAACTAGACCCATGTGTATAAATGTAGACCATGTGCAAAACTGAAGTAAAAAAGGATCAAAGATTTAAATATTAAAACAGAAATAGTAAATCTACTGGAGGAGAAAGGTAGAAATCTTGAAGACATAGGAGTAGGTAGAGTTCATGAACAAATACCAAACTGTATGGGAAATATGTCAAAGAATCAACAACTGGGATCTCATCTTTTTGAAAAGTTTCTGCATGTCAAAAGTAATCACAGACAGTGAAAAGAAATCACATGAATTGGGAAAAAAATTTAAGTTAACCATTCCTCAGACAAAGGACTTCTATCTAGAGCATATAAAGAATTTTGGGGGGCCAGTGAGACAGGTCAGCAGCCTAAAGTGCCTGCTTAGGTAAGCTTAGGCAAGCACAAGGACTATGGATTGGTTCAATCTCCAGCACCACATGCTAGGGCAGCTGTACCCCCAGGGAGGGCTGAGCTGGCCATAGTGGTGCATTCCTGTAATCTCAGCACTGGGGAGGCTGAAAGAAGGAGGATCACCATGATTCTGAGCTGCAAAATGAAACCCTGCAACATCCAAATGCATAAAAGAATTAAAAAAAAAAAAAAAAAGCCAGGCCCCTGAAATTCAAGGACCCAATCTGAAAAGGACATCTGAGATGAATACAAGCCTCTCAGATGAAGAAATACAAATGGCAAGTAAATATCTGAAGAAATGTTCAGCATCATTGGTCATTAGAGAAATTAGAACAGCTGAGATTCCATCTCTCCCCAGAAAGAATGGCCAGCATCAAGAAGCCAACCAATAACAAATGCTGGAGGGGCTGTGAGGAAAAAGGAACCCCTCTGCACTGTTGGTAGGAGTGTGTTATAATGTTCTGTGTCAGTGCCAAGAGAAACGATGAGAAGACCCGATGAACTTAGCTCAGAGGACTCACTGAGACTTGCCTTTCTCGAAGTGAGCCCAGAACCCCGGAAGCATCTCAGCTTTGTCTTGGGCTAGTGAATGTGATCACATGAGGACTGCGTTTGCCATTGACTTCCACCCTTTCCCTATCACTAGGTTCACACAAATGCTAATTTAAAACCTTCCAAGCAGGGGAGGAGACAGCCATTAACATCCCAAGCAAGAGAGGAGACAATGAACAAGGAGCCATCAGGATAAGCTGTTACGTGCCTCCTCCAATCCCGGCTTTCCAGAATTCCCAAGCAACAGACTACAAAACTGTCCCTGGGCTTTGTTTATTGCTCTCTGCTTCTTGAGATGCTAATTTCTTATCTCTACAGGAGTGCAGACTGGTGCAACCACTATGGAAACCAGTGTGGAGAGTCCTCAAAAAGCCAGGATTGGAGGTCCCATTCAACCTAGCTACTCTGCTCCTTCATATTTTTTGAAAAGAACTGAAGGTAACATGCTATGGTGAGATATGTGCACCCATGTTTTTTTTTTTTTTTTTTTTTTGTCTTTTTGAGACAGGGTCTCACTATGCAGTTGAGGCTGGCCTTGAGCTCACTTTTGTAGCCCAGGCTGGTGTCAAACTCGCACTGATCCTCCTGCCTCGGCCTCCCGAGTGCTGGGATTACAGGCGTGCGCCACCACGCCCGGCTTTAATGTGTGCACCCATGTTTATAACAGCACATTTTGTCATAGCTAAA